>JAGDQP010024838.1:477-27506 GCA_022664845.1 Lepisma saccharinum
ATATATATACTCTGTCAAAAGGTTTGTTAGCTCGGCATGGGGGGTCCCTCATGAATTATTAAAATCCGCAGATATACGCCTAGATTCTACTACCTGTGCTTCCATCTGGTGGGGGGAAAAAGAACTACAAAAAGAGAGAAAAAAAAGTAACATTAAGATGGAAATGAATTGCAAAGTAATTATATATTAAACTGTTGTTTCTGGTTGGCGTGTTCTTTTCTTTTCTTTTTCTTTCTATCTGTTTTTTTTTGTTTGTGTGTGTGTAAAATAACAAAATAGGCTGTGCCACAGATCAAGTGAAAAAGAGGTATTTTGTTTGTGTGGCATATGCGTTTTAACAGTTTAAAAGAAATGTTTGACCGACTGGTGAGAATAGCTTGGTGTAGTAAGGAGTACATCGGTTCGATACCCACGCGAGTCACGGAAAATCAGTATTTTCACTGAATATAAGCAAATACAACTTTAATTTCCCGTATATACGTATTACATTATATGATTTGATTTACAGTAAATGTTCCTTGTGTAATTTAACATAATGGTATGGTATTTAACAATACATACGGTAATATATTACTCTCATTAGTGTACAAAGCTGTTCACTGACATATATTACATTAATGAACTAACATCTGTATAGTAATTTAATAACTGAATTTTAACTGCTTATCCGCTATTAGTGCTGTGTTATTGATTGAACACAGACAATAGGGTTGGAGAAACAGTAATTACAAGTATTTAATTAAGACTTGCAGTAAGATATAGTGCTTTCAGGGGACTATTCATTACATATAGGATGTAATTATGTCATTTTTATAGCAAAAAGTATGTGGTTAGTTTAAAACACTAAATAATTGTCCATTATGCCCCCCAGCATATAGCAAAACAAAAGGTGTGTACTGTATATAGCTTACATTCAAAAGGTTAATCATCCATGTGAAGGAGTATCCTGAGAAGGTAGGCAATATGCAATATTTCTATGGGTAAGTGTGCTCCTTAACTACTGTCATGTTTTTTTTTACACATTTTCAGGACCATGACGTGAAATATCAGATACCTCGCACTCTATGCTTTTCTCGGTATTTAAATCGAATGGAGGAGTGATCATAGCATACTAGCATTATTTTAGTTTCGCTGCACTAATACCAGCTAGCAGAAAAGAGATGGAGAAAACTGGATTCTCCATCTATAATTATTTCATCGCAGATTAATTCGTGGATTAAGTTAACTCGGAGTTAAAATATATTGTACAACTGGTCCTTAGGTAATAGGAATACATTTAATCATACAGCAGAATGTCGAATATCCAAACGTCAGTCATTTGAAACGTCAAATTTCCGAACTTTTTTAGTATAGTAATACAAATATTGAAAATTTAAACAATGAATACTACAACATCAAAAAACGAGAAAGTTAAACAATGAATAATTTCAGGGTTTTGAACGGAAAATTTGTTTTTACGAAACTGACACCACTGGCACGAAGAAATGTTTCAATTTAGAAAAGTTATTGGAAGTGTCGTGTCATCATAGTATTTACAGACTTGTTTCAATCAATCTCAGGATTTGAAAAAAATTATGTGATGATCCAGGTTTTCAGATTATAAAATGTGTCAGGAAACGGACGAAGACAGGTGATGGTAACGATAAACAGGGGATAACGCATGCTGAAGAGTTTGCTGCCTTGAAAACGGCGCACAGTGCGAAATTTCAGCGATTTAGCGGAACTTTAATCAATTTTCGGAATGTCGGAGAAAAGAATATAAATGTGCGATTTCAGTAGGGAAATGTATATAGTCGTAATGGCCCTGGGATTGCTTTGGCATATTTGTGCGCCAAGTGGTGGCCAACTGAGCTTAAAAGTGACATGTTTCACGTTTCATAATAAAGTATCACCGGACGCACTCTAATTACCCAAAGTTTATTTGATTCGTACACAGAGAACGTGATATCCACTAATAATTCCATAATTTCACTAAAACGTCTATATACTGGGGTAACACATTGTGCATATCAATTGCAATTTGTTGTGTTGTAAATACGATTTGGCAAGCTTTGACATTAGTGTCTTGAAAAAGAATATGTTTGTAACATATGTACTTTTCAATTAAGGTTTTACTTTATTATTTAACGTTATTTAAAGTTGCCACATGATTCACAGTCGAGCTAGATATCTTACGTGTTGGAATCAGCTAAAAATGTCTGCGCAAATTTGCGCACCTGCAATTCAGTGGCGGACTTAGAAAAATAGTGTTGGAGGAGCTTATCGTAGGAATATGTCATTTTCTGTAGAAATCACGGAAATTTGGAGGAACCTGAAGTTTATGACCACAGAGTCACTCATATTCACTGCGTTTCTAGACATTTCAGAAGTTTGGTGAGCGTTAGTCTGAAAGCCCTCTCCGCTTCCGTAAATCCGCCACCTGTTTGTGATTTAGGCCGAGAGGAAAGATCGTGAAATATAGTAAGTATGAATGTCCCATAAATGAGATTTGTTTCAACCTATGTGCACTGTGAGGTGTTAAAAGGTCGTGAATGTTGCAATATGCAAACTTATCCTATTGTTGTCATATTTAATGTTACAAAACTAATTGTTATGTTGTTTCCTTTAAGAATGACGTCTGATATTTCTCGCCTCGACATCTTCAATGAATGGGTGCAACATGCACAAGACACACGAATACAAGCGGTAGAGACCTACATTGTGCGGAAATGGGGGGTGTCCGAACTATCAGAAGACATTTCACGCAGTGTCAAAGTAACAATAAGGAATTGTTTATGTCAAATGAAGAAGAGATGGAGAAAGTCACACAGACATAAAGATCGGTTTTTGAAAGAACGTCCATTTTAAAAAATATATATTAAAATTATAAATATATAGATATATATATACGAAAGTAACAATGGAATATTGTATTGTCACCCGACTTACGTCGCTGTGCAAATTTTCATAATTGTATGACATCGAAAAATGCGTTAAATTAGCGTTGTAAGATTTGAGGACACCACGAACCATTGTGAACCAAAGAAAAGAATGTAAAAAACAGCAGCAAGAGAGTTCAAAACGACATAAGGTAAAATAAAAGGAATCTGTCTTCATATTACCAAAAACTACGGCTTTCATTGGCTTATTACAGTAATTTTACGTAGTATTTCATATTCTGGCAGTTCATCTTGCATTAATTATGACATTACGGTGTATGTCTTTTCGTATAAGTTAATTATTAATTTAAACACTCATCCCTTTTGATGCTCTTAACTTTATCTCCCGTCGCGTTTATAACTGAAAAGTTTCTTCGGCTCTAACATTTTAATGCAATTACGAGAAACTTCCAACTTCGTGTACCACATCACCAAGGGTAAATGTGCAACAGGCATGTCTTCATATTTCTCAGAAGTTTTCTCCGCTGTAGACACAGTTATTCGCGTCGCTTTTCATATTCAATTGCAGATTTATGTAAGGAGAATCAGATGTGTAGTGGTAACAGAATTCTTTCGATCAAAAAAAATAAATAAAAAATGTTGTTATTCGTTCGATATGCTACTCTTTCTTACTACCACAAATTATTGAATCGTAAAAGCTACAAAAGAAAATAATTTTGATTTGCAAAATATTATTAAATATTTAAGTTCCACAGACAAAATTAATCAAGAGTTTATTATACACAGGGTGTTTATAATTTAGCTATAAGTCGAAAATTGCTGTGCATTAAGATCTGAAACAGCAGATCAAAATTATAAGAACGCATATGCAGAATTGTATTTGAATATTAGGGAAACATGGCGTACAGGAAACCTCTACGGAGGAATAACTTTAAAATGTCAAATTCCATGTATTGTTCAATGGGTAACGTGCACTTACGCTACAAGCATTTTTCGTGAAGTTAGGGCACACGAATGTTTCGATGGCGAACTTAGCATACAATCCTTTTAGTCATACAAATTTTAGATTCACTAGCTACTTTCCCGTATAATGCACTTACGAAATTAACATTACGTTTCATCAATTATGCGAGTTTTTCACTGCAACTCCTGCACGTAAGTTCATCGTTAGAAGAACTTAGGGCCCCATTGAAAACAAGCCTTTAGGCAACTTTGGTTCAGGTCGGAGAGATAATGATGAGATGAATTAGTGGAATAAAGTGGAAGGAAACGGTAGAACACCAAGAAAACCCACGCACTCGGTGTTTATCCACCACAAAGCCCACATGGCATGAGCAGGGATTGAACCGATGACCCCTAGCACCAGAGTTGAGCGTTATAACATTAAGCCACCGCGGCCAGCTCTTAATCTGTGTTGCATACAAAATTTAAGTCTACCCTTGTTAGAATACATTTAGTTATTTATTGTAGCAGTCTTTCAGTGTATATAACTCATAAATGTAAAACCATCAGTCAAATTTTTGAATGTAAGCTAACACATTTGAGCACTTTTCCAACTCTCCGTTCATCTCAAAACTTGCCTATGTAGATTCAAACAATTCTCTCTCTCTCTTTTTTTTTTTTTTTTTCTTCGTTTGTTGACACACACTGCCAGGTCATTCAAATTTCACTTTCGGAAACTACAGAATATTACCCACTAACCCAAAAAGTAAAAAAATTGTTAGATATCCTTTTTTTTAAAAAAATCTTCATTTCTTCTCAAGTTTATTCACAGACCTGACAGCTTGTGTGATATATCATGGCCAGAATAGCTAATGTCACTTGCTTCCTTGCATCCTTTTGCAATATAGACGATATTGTCGACCCTGCAAGTTTGTTAGAAATTGGTCCTTAAGCAGAGAAGAAATGCGGGGGCGGGGGGACACGGTAGTCATTCGTAAGCCTTCTTTCTATATTGACTTAGCGGAAAGTTCGTTGTAGCGAATCTAAATTACGTTTCTGTCCTCCTAAAGGTACAATACACTGTTGACCTTGTTGACCAGCTTTCTCACCCGAGCTTCCTCGACGACAGTGGAACAGCAAAAATCCGTCAAGCTTGCTCAAGGGCAGGCTCGTCGAGCAAGCTGAACAGCATTTGGAGAGACTAAATTTCCTCGACGCTTAGTGGGGAAATACGAAGTTGATCAGCAAGCCCGATAGTGTAATAACGCAAAGTATACTCGAGCATCCTCGACGAGCTTGATAGTGTAATAGAGCCCTAAATAGTATTTTCAATTTCTGAGCGAGTTAGCCGGGATCCGGTCATAATCTCAAAGGACAAAAGGAAACCTATAAATGAATTTGGTGATGCACTGCACTTCGAAGGTTACGACATGGTAGCTGAAGGACGTAAGTATACATGCACGAACATCAAATTCAGGCAGGATTCGAACCCGCAACCAGGTGAAAATCGGGCCAGCGCCCCACCCTACACGACTATCGAGATCTTTAAGAATGTGGACATAGCTGAGACTTGAGTGAATTGTTATTAACGTTCGAAACGAACTGGTGAGCTTCTAAGGACGGAACCTACAGTTGTTGTTTTTTTTAGGTTGGATCCGAACCACTCTGTTCAATAAAACCCGGTGGGATTTGAACCCATCACCACACGCACATAAAACGAGCGCTCTAACATCTCGGCCACCCTGTGGTCTTGGGACTTCAAGAAAACCCAAGTTTCACGATTCCAACCCGGTTCCAGAACAAAAATTATTGACAGAACCTCACATCAACCAGCGGCTAAAAAAAACTGCAGGTACTATGGAACTAGTGAAACACGTGTTACATGCTACAACAAACATGGCAAACAATTCGCACACCACCAACACAATAAATACGTTAGATCTGGCACCCTTTCTCCATCTACAAGCACACGCCCTCTACGATCGATATGAGTGTGCTAGTAATCTGCCAGTGAATGCTAAAGGGGTATCGTCAACACAAAACCTTCTGCCATCCTACCTCAACACTCGCTGAGTAAGGGATGAAATACCATAGCAACGCAAACAGCTGATACCCAAGGATCAAACGAACAGTATAAGTAAATCGAACGATCACCACAGAGCACACGTTCTGAAACTTATTTGAGCAAATATTCCGTAAAATTTATATAAATAATGATTAACCTTACAAATTTATTGGAAAAGCGTTTAAGATTCTTTGTGCGCTACGTCGTACACATACTGGTTTTACATAGCACGAAACCAGGGTTTCTCAAACTTTACGAAGAACACTTTGGAACCGCTGCATTAAGCATACTGACATTTCTTTTAAGATGGATTGCATACTCTTATTAAGGGCTTAAGAATGGTAGCTGAATGTATGTGAAATATACTGGAACTGATTTCAGCCCATTGAGACTTATTAATCCAAGAATATGCTTTCTCTTATTAGTAAACAAAATATCGTACAAAACAGAAATGTACATGAATCACGTGGTTAATAAATTATTGTGCACTTCGGATCGGCGATGGAGAAGCACAAGCCCTGCTATCGACCATTCTGACTAAAGGTTTCCAAGCTTTCCTCTTTTTTCTTATCAGGTGAATGTCGAGATAGTATTAACCAACGCCCTGGTCTCTGCATTCCCCATCCTTGCCAACGGAGTGGGCAGATGGCCGTGTCGAGTAGTTCCAGGTAATCCTCAGTTTCACCAGGCGAATGCTGGTTAAGAATAACTAAGGGTGTAGTCGCTACGAACCCCATCCCTCGGACGTGATGTGTTCAGGCCAAAGTTACCTGTACATTATATAAAAACAACATTTTTAAAAAGCAGCAGCTTTAGATACTTAGGAACAAGAAAATGAAATATGTACAGCATTTTTATAAGTTATTTCCAGAAGTGTAAAATATTATGCAATATACGTAGTGCTCTACCTTTACAAACAATATCGAGAACGTAAATCTTAAAACACGCAATTACAGCTTATTCTTTATATTGTATATGAGAAATTTAGCAAATGTAAAAGCCCAATAACCAACACTTCAAATTTAAAACGAACAAGTTTAAAGTAGTGGCCATTTTGTTTTATGGATTACGTTATTATCGTCCCACTGAAAGCTAAAAATTCTTACTTATTTTCGGGGTTAAGTTTACAAATCGAAACATGGTCGTCCTTAGAAGCTCACCAGCTATTTTAGAGAGTTAATTTTTAATTTGAATGTATTTACGATATTTAGGCATCTAAGGTTAGAGTGTCAATAATACACTGATCAAAATTTGGGAAAAGTTCCTTGATACATCCGCTCATATTTCAGAGAGATGTCAGTATTTACAGTTACCGGCAGGAATCCTGGAAAAGTACCGAGTTATTTCTTTTACGTTTATTGGAAGGTCTCAGTTTTCAGTTCCACTGTGATTTGTGCACATGCGCAGAAAGAGAAAATTGTTTCTTATCATAATCATACACGCAAAAGCACACAACACAATGCTAATCAAGTGTTTGCTGTCTCCGTCTTGATCGCTTATTTTCTCAGAAATAGGAAATATTCAATGAATGGGTATTCCGATCCCTAATTGACAAATAAAAACGCAGCGTAAGTCGTTAGTTCATGTCTTCGGAGTTCGGGCAACGCATTTCTGACACACACTACTGTCTTGATGTGCTGTTTCCTTGTGATTGGCAGCGTGATCCAGTTGGTAAGACGCTGAACTTGTAACTGCACGGAAAGAAATAAAAGGTTACTAGCAACCCAAAAATGGGTTAATGTAACAGAGTGAGTTGGTAAATATAGAGCCTAATAAGTACAAGGTTACCGCAACCCAGCTAAAAAGGTTAGATCCAGTGGGTTGATTTAACCCTCCACGTAGGTTATTTTAAAGGGTTATGATAAACAACTGTATTTAGTTATTTTAACCCATCCCAACGAAAATTTGTAAAAAAAAAAAAAAATGTGGTAAAATCGTCTGGAAGTAAGTTATTGTTATGATTTACACTATATGTAGCTTATTATAGTTACCTTCGAAAAAAAGAAAAAATGCGCGCCGGGCCGGGATCGAACCGGGGACCTCATGCATTGTAGTCCGAAGCACTAACGACTACACCACCGAACACGTGAAGCTTACGACCGATAATGCGTGTATTTCACAAGTTGCGCTACTGTGATATTCATTATATGAATCTCAATGTTGCATATTACACTTTCTCATCAATAGAATATTAATAATAATTTATATAGCACTATAAATTCCTAGATTTAGGGTTGCTAGATTACCTCCTAAGCTTTAAAATAACGTTTTGGCGTTGGTACAAAACTTCCATGTGGAAGCCCTTCAGAGTTCAATGAACGCCATCTCGTATAGATGAGACTCGGTTCAGCTAACCCTAATCAAGGTTAAAAAATAACTAATTCTCAGAAGGTTAAATTTACCTGCACATTAAACGGTTAGCATAACCGAGCAGTGGGTTAATCATGTTGATTAAATTAACCGTGTTGTTGGTTTATTCCTTCTTGTACCAATCGTGTAGGTAAATGACTACCCACGAATTGGTTGTTTTTACCCTGATTTCTGTTAAACCTTTTCAATGGGTTACCATTTACCTACAGAATTAGGTACTTTCATGTCTCGAAAGGGTTGTGGTAAACAACCAGTAGGTTATGGGCAACCCTTTTGGTCATCAACCTAGCAAAATCTTGACTTAGTTAAAACTAATTTCTTTCCGTGTGGACGACCTGTGTTTAATCTCGCTTTAGCCTTTTATTATTATTATTATTATTATTATTTATTTACTCATAGTATCCCCGTGAAACTGAAAAATAATTGATTTTTATTAATCAAGTTATTGGAAATTTCCAGACAGCGAAACAACATGGAATGCGCAGAACGTTTTCCTAACAAAGAAAAAATGAACTGTTAAAAAACAAGACTCTTTAAACGTAATATAGTGGTAAGAGTCCTGATAATACATCAAACTTGCATCACAGAGGAATTCTAAAACGTATAATGATCAACCAGTGGCGGATCCAAAGATGGGCAGCGGGTGGCGCGCGCCCCTTCAATGGAAAATATTTTAATATCCCTAGCAGTATTTCAACAATTTACCTCAGAGAAAAATTCAATTTGTTGGCGGACAATTCTAATTTGACTCGAAATATCAACATTTAGGGATTTATATTCCATGATAAAACTTAGCAAATAAGAAGGGAAATATGACAAATTTATACTAAAAAAGATTAATTTAATAATAAAAAAAAATCGAAAAGGTCCTTGGTCTATTCTCCTCACGAAAATTCTAGATCCGCCGCTGTCTAACATGAGAGAGATAAAAATGAATAACTAAGAGAGACAGGATATCTGGTTTAATTTACACAGAACTTATTATAAATATCTTTAGTTGGATAATCGGATGAAAAAAAAGTTTTACGGTCTTACTAACGATAAAATCAAGTAACACTTTTCCGAAAGCCCTAAGTATCTTCTTAAAAGTCAATACTCTATAAAGAATTTCAATTCTCTTTAGAAGAACGAAACATCGTCCTCTTGGCGATCCTATTTCTCAACAGAAGCAATGTCTCAGCACTTGGAGGATAGTCCCCACCTTCCATACATCTTCCTTTTTCTACGTCCCACTAGGCTCCACTGTAAGGAATGGAACACCACCTTTCTTCCTAAAGCTCCATTCGCATCACTTGATTCACAAGAGATTGTTTCTTCAACCAAAATCTCCCAATTTCAGCTGACGTGACAAGCGGAAAAAGAGATAGATGTTTCTTTTCTACTCCAATATAAAAATGTTCTTTAAAGAACGTGATAATCTTGAGCAGCACGGTACAAAAATAAATGTGCACAGAGTTACACTGCCAAGTGTTCTAAACAGCACACATAAGTAAATATAACGGGTGGCCCAGAAGGTATCTCCCTTATAGATTGTTAAGGATTGACTGAATTATCCTCAAAAACAAGTTTGATGCACAAGTTTACAAGTATTTATACAGCACAATGTCACAAATAGGACAGAAGTGATCCGTTCTCTCTCAAACTAAGGTGTCATCGGTTTGAAACCGGGTGACATGTTTTTCTCTCTCTCTCATTTTACGACCATTTTTTCAAACACTCAAACTCTGCACTAATTCTATCCTTTAACTCGTTAACACTGTTTTTGGTTTTGTTTCTATAAACATTGTCCTTTATCATGCTCGAAACTGCAAAGTTGCACGGTGTTAAGTCGTGTAACCTTGCAGGCTACTCAACGCTGATGCTTTTAAACATCTCCCTGGCGACGGAAAGAGTAACTTCTTGGAACTCGCCCATTTCCATGCAACAAACAGAACGAAACAACTTTTAATTGTTTAATTATAACGGAGGGCTGTCCTATTTCAAGAAAAACAATGATTAAAAAGGAACAAATAAATTCATTTATAATATAGATTAAGAAAAAGCAGTGTTGTTTTTAAAAGTTATTTAAATTTCAAATGAAAGGATGTGGTTATTATTGTTTTATACATATTATTAGTAGTAGGAGGAGTATTATTATTATTAGTAGTACTGCTATACTTAAAATCTTTTTTAATCTGCTTTTTAGCAAATAAATTAGCATAACACTCTAGTTAGGCTTGCCAGACGTCCCGGTTAGACCAAAACATTTCCGGGTTTGAGGAGATGTCCCGGTTTCCCGATGTCTTTGGACTTGGATTTCGCAACAAAAGAACTTACGTTTGCTTACCATACCAAGTTTTCATTGTTAATCTGCATATTGGCATTCGTTGTGTGAGATGTCCCGGTTAAATCTGGCAAGTCCAACTCTAGTGTGTCCTACTACATAGATTTTTTTTAGAACACCTAAAATTATCTCTAAGAAGAAATAAAACGGAATAAACACGATTTTCGGACTAGCTTATAAAAATAAATACACAAATAAGCAAATGATGGAATGGTAAAGAAATGGGAAAAATAACACCAAAGAACTTTAAGTACAGATTTTTTTAAAAGAATAATACACCTCAATGTGGGGAAGTAAATAGAAAATACGAAAAGCACTGGAAAACTTTGGATTTAAAACGACTAGTTTTCTGCTTATTAACGCTGCGATGAATCTCCCACTTATTTTAATTATATCTAATAACCAGTTCCCGGATTTGAAACGGTTCTGTCCATCCTTTAATTTAGCTGTATATAATCAAAAGCTAAACTATTCGCTTTCAAAAAACTTTATTTTTGTATGAGCCAGTCTAGTAACTTTTGATTTCGGCCCGTCACAATTATAATTCGAAGATATTGATATTTTAAAATCCACAAACATCCATGTCCCTGGCGGGATTCGAATTCGCGACCTTCGAGTAGGGATGGCCAGACGAATCCGGATATCGGATATCCGGATTCCGTTTTCGGTTGTCAGGATCTTCGAACCCAGATTCCGGTTTCGGATATCGAAATTGGCACATATATAGTAGACCTACTAGCGCATATTTCTATAAGTAGAAAGTGATTTCTCGATGGAATGGGGTTTTCTATAATAATTCAGGGTTTCCTTCAAGCTGCTCACTGAAGGTTTTACACGACATATTTGATTTTACCGCACGCATTACCTGAATGGACTGAATTTTCATTTGCAACTTTTCCTCAACCCATGGGGGAAATAATCGCCCCCCCCCCCCCTCCACCGTAAGGAACATTGTTGTCCGGGAAACACAATAGTTCAACTACATAATGGTGGGGAATGTTATTGCCTTTGAGATTTAGTTCATAGTTACGTAAATTTCTCTGTAGAATGGGAGTTTGCTGGCACAATATTTTTTGCCAATTCAGACATAATTTTTGTTATTTTACGTTTTCTGGAAATTGGGGACCAAAACAGCCGGGGACGGAAGTGTTATTTCGAAATATTTGAAATACTAAGGAACAACTACAGAAACGTACCGTAGTAGTCTTTCGTGTTTTGGCGGAGTGATAATTTTGGGATAGTCCCACGCTCGGCCGCCTTTACCTCCCAAGGTGCCCAGGAATACCAAGGTCACTCAGATACTCGATTTAACAGGATACTGAGTGCACCTTAGAGCGTCAGGCATGAGAACACTGCGAGAAAAGTCTCCAGTGTCCTGGTCGGGATCTGAACCCGGGCCGCCCGATTCGTAGTCAGACGCGCTACTGTCTGAGGCACGTCGACTCAGTTCGTACCTCCACATCCCCCATGCGCATCGCACAGGTGATAGCTTTAGCAATATTTTTAGACTACCAAACGGTAAGTCTTTCTTTGTTTTTAACTCTTCATTTTGGAGAATGGAGTATTAAGAGGGAAAGGAGGTATAGCAGGGTACAGTATGAGAGAAATGAAATTGCTAAGTTGTGGAAACACGCGTGCTTTTGAAACTAGTATAATATTCGTACAATATATGGCAGTGACAGAAAAGGAAAAACAAAGAATTGACAGAGCCTCTTTATCTCTTCTTCCCTCCCTCTCCCAACAACAACCAAACTCTATCCACACATGTTCGTTGCTTCCAATTCAAGTAACTACTACATGCTGTAAACAATCGTTCTGGCGTTCAACCTTTATAACATTGCGTTGTTAAACGGAAAGATCAAAAAATCTGTTCAAATGACAGAAGCATGAATGTTACGTGGCTACTTTGTTATAGCCCTTTTTGGACATGAAAAACAATAAATAGTGTAAGTACACAACTATTTCTATAAAATATATTTTTCGAGTTTCAGATACATTAAATTAAATTGGATTTATTGATGGCCTTTTGTCATCTTCGCCTCAGGTCGGGATGGGGTACGCAGAGGATGGTGAAAGTACTGGCCAGGGCCTCCCTTAATGTATCATCCCGGCATCGCAGTTTCACATACATCAAAATAACGAAGTCTGAATATTGGGTTCTTGAATACCAATATCTGGGACCGAAATCGCACTGATCCGTTGGACCGGATATCCGAAACTCCAAAGATGAAGATATCCGAAGATCTTGCCATCTCTACATTCGAGTCTCTGGCTGGCCAAACGCCTCAGACCGCACGGCTACCTGATCGGTTATTCTCTTTCACATAACATTTTAATTTTCTCTTATTTTGCTTCGGAATAAAAAGTACTCGGTATCAAATTTGAAACAGAAATACACAAATAATTGGTGTCCAGAGCTTGCTTCTGGACTCAAATTACCTATATTTCAGTCTTAAAGGATAGAAGTTAACACAACTATAAAGAGAGACAAGTTGGCTTCACATGGCAGGCAGACAAACCAAAAATGTTGACAAAGTATTGATTTTCTGTCGAAAGGTTCACATGCAATTGTTCCATAAAACCAAACATCGAACATGTCAATTTGGACTCTGTGGTTCTTGCATTCGTTGGCAACAGCATATATTTACCAACACAAAGACAGTCTTTCAACGATCTGTTTATCATCAACCTCAATAAAAAAAAAAAAGTCAAATCATGAACGTCACTTGTGACGAACGGATATTCCAACGACTCATAAATCTTTCAAAATTCTCCCGTACATAAACACGGAATCTACGTCATATTTTACATTCCCTCCTAAACTGCACATAGCATTTTTTTCTTCTAATATCCAAAGCAAGAGAGGAAAAAGTCAGTTTTGAATACCGCAAATCATTATATTATGACCATTTTAAACACGGGCTTGTGTTATCTAGTGCAATGGTTTTCAATCGCCGGTCCGCGAAACTGTTGCACCGGTCTTCGGACAATGAATATATTCAATTATTTCACATCTATTTTTGTAGATTTCGAAAGTCCAAAACTGAGATTAAAATATACATTTCCTTACCAAAACAAACAGAATCTGAAAATGTTCTGGCATCCTTTGAAAGCCAAATAAACCTTTAACTTAGTGGCATTTTCCCGGTCCGTGAAGTTATTCCTATCTGTCTATCTGTGAGTATAAAAAGGTTTTTAAAAAAACACTGAAATAGAATATTTCCTTAATACACGACAAATAAATTAGAACTGCATTCTTCCTAGTCCATCAAACATGGATAGTTTCCGAACTAGAGGTGTCCAAATTTAACACGGCATCGTCAGAAATGACATAATGTCATATTTCATTGTGTCAAGAATATTAAGAAATTTCAGGGACCGCCAATGTGGAAGTTCAATAACCGATAACCGGATCGGAATGTCTCGACATATGACGTTAGCTATGTTCATTCACTTAGCAAATAAAAAATGTATCATAACACTGTCTTTGGGTAATGATTACGACTAAGAATTCCAGCTTTAGAAATTTCGCCCACAAAAGTGAGTTGGAACTTGGCGTAGCCCACTTGGCAGAGCGTTGCCTTAGTAGTCGGAAGGTCTTGGGAACGATCCCAGCGGCCGCCAATCCTGACAGATTGTTCCAAGTTTTTTTTTTCTGTCACACCAGACAAATGCCGAGATGATACCTACAAACTAAGCCCTGACCGATTACATTCCAACATCCTCTTCCCCACCATACCCAAGCCCACGGGCGTCGTCAGAGAGGGGACGGAAGGGACATTTCCCCCCCCCCCAATAATTTTCTGTGTCACGTCTAAGGTCGCGAACATATCGGCCTTTTACCGGTACGGTCAAATAAATTGTTGATAGTTTGTTGAAAGTAGGCCTATATCATAGGTAATTTGTGAGGGGTGCCACAAATTTTATTTTCTATAGTTTGCAACCTTAGTCATGCGTAGAATCAATGTTTAATTTCTTCTACGATATTAAATGTAGTTTGGGTAAATTATAGTGAAACCGAGACTTCTCATAACTTCATCATCAAAGTTGTTGTTGTGCGTACGTACTGTATTTGCATATTCAAGATATACCGTAGTAGCTCATTTATTAGATTCTTGTTCGTTACCTCTTTGTCATACTTGATTATTTATTAGTCGGCAATGTTGAGTGGCAAGTTGTAGCAGTTCTGAGTTTAAATGCATGGACGAACCTAATCTTGCATTCGCAAATGAACAGACGTCAACTGCGATTGAAATACTCTCTAGGTGTCCTCACTAGGATTTCTTGGAGAGAGAATCAGTTGTTAGTAGTTTTTTCTAAGGGCTGCAAATCCAATATAAGTTAAACTTCGGCCCCTGCATGTGTTAGTTCAATAACAAATAACATATTTTATTCCTTTCTTCTAACACAAGTACCTAAATTGGCTTTGCTTTATTATTAATCAACCACAGCTTTATTAAGGCTGGATTTAACTTTTGTATTTTGAATTTTGATATGGGTAGCATGATTTCCTTTTCAGGTAAACCAGCCGAATTTGTAATATTGTTGTGGTAAGCCTTGAAGATTGCAGGGTAGATCCTAGGAGTTTATTTCGGGGAGGGGCAATGACTTCTTTTTTTTTCTTTTTTTTTTTTTAGAATACAATTTTCTTAGAGTATTTAATTCAATTTTTAAATGTCTTTATCGGGTGTCGGTGATGGGAATATATCACTCCCCCTTCCTAGGTTCGCCCCTGTGTTCTTGAATGCTTATGAATGAAAGTTCTTACACTATAGACTATGAGTTACTAATCATTAAATTTCTTCTAGCATATTAAACCAAACCAAATCAGGGGCCCGATTAAATATCGACTTGCGTGAACGCAAGAGAAAGATTGCAATTTGTTTGCGAGAAACGATATTAAATATCGACTTGCTTGACTTTGACAATGACGTTACCTTGAGCAAACTGTGAGTTTTACAGACGAAAACTGAATAAAGAATAATTTCAATATCCTTGCCATTCAAAATAGAAACAGGAGACACTATTCGATTAGGATTTGAATTCTAGTAAGTACTTTATACATACTAATGTTACGTAACTGGCTTTATCTAATGTTTCGACTAATGTTTATGAGTGAGCACATGCATTTAATGAATGGTTTAGAAGAACGTGCTTGTGTAGTTTCTTAAGTAAGAATACGGATATTAGATACAAAGGTGTAATATGAATTTGCACTTAATTTGAAAATATGTACCGTACCACGAAATAAGAGCGTAAGCGTACTAAAAGGCGTGCCTTTGTACATTGTAGGAATTGACTTTTTCAAAACTAAGTCAATAAATATATGACTTTCACGTATTTTCAGATAGCATATGAAACATTTTTTCTGTATTTCAAGTCATTTGGAACCACATAGTATCACTTGTGAAAAAATGAATAACGAAATGCGTAACATTAACATGTATGAGTACATATCTGAGCGTATTATCATAACGATTGGTAATTTACTATATTAGATACTTCCGTAATATGGCGCTCGATATTATTAAAACGTTGTTGCTTTCATTATTTCAGATACGTAGAATGCAGAGTACGATACAAAAACAAGGGATGATGTGAGTGCAAAGACACATACGCCCTTCTACATTGTGTCCTTACACTCACAATATCTATTGACTTTGCACCACATTCTGCCTTCTACGCATCCGAAAGAAGGATGCGTAGAAGTCATTTTGAAATACATTCGACGCCATACAGCACAAATAGCTAACACTAAGAATTATTTCGTGATTAACTCAAGCAACCGGTGGGTGAAAACCTTTCGTGGCGTCTATTAAAACGTCCCCCAGCAGATATTCAAAACTAAATTTATTTTGGCAAGTTTTATTATCCCTAGCAGTGATTTGAGTGATTCAAAGTATTGTCTTGTTATGTTATAACAAAGTACTGTCTTGTTATTGCTCGCTCGAAATACTGTCCCTGATTTTTGTAGCAATTGCGAATCAGTTTTAGCCGACTTCATGGAGAGATTGAACTATTTAATCGGAATCGATTAACGCTCGAGTTTTAAAAGGATCACTTGTAGGACCACTTAATGGAGTAGTTACGATAACTGATCCTGCTTACGCAGTACTGATTTAAGTTTAGGTTTAATTCCGTTTCAAAATAGCAAACCGAACTTCTTATACTCGGGAATTTAATTCATTATTATCTGTAATCCTATAAGCCTCTTTTCTTATTACTACATGTATGGTGTGTCTGATATCGTAATCCTTACCGTACCGGTACTGAAACTGTGTACAAGCTAAAGCTGAACCGAGAAGGGAAAGGCGATATTGCTCATGTAGACCGAGCATATAAATGCAAAGGTTGATTTTTAACAGAAGAACACGTAGAAATGTAAAGGGACAAGTAATTGCATGTATTTAAGGAGGATAAGCATCTAACTAAATGTCGATCACCGTCACAATTTTAATCATGATTATTAAAACGCTATAAATATGCATTATAATTATACGTAAGAACATCTTTATTGTACTACTAACATAATTCAGAAATATCATTAGAAACAGAAGCCATGTTCCTTGTTTACACCACGTGAGCGCGTTAGAAGTGTCAGATTGGCTTCCAGTCTGTAACGAAGCTGCCTATTGGCTAAAACATATATAATGTTTGCTATGAGTTTGCCATATTTGCCATAAAAAGACACAAATTTCCCAGTTTGAGCAGTTTTTGAAATCAAAATAGTACCAATTAGGAACATAAATAAAGAGACAACAGAGATTTGACTCTGATAGGTTTTTCTGAGGGGTTGCTTGGTGGTGGTGGGGGTGTCCTGGTGCAGGATTCGGTTAAATCTAATCATATCTGATTACCAAATAAAATAAACTTCATAGGACGAAAGTAGCTCTAAGGAGCTAGAAGTCCAGCTGGGTGTCCCTGCGGGCCCAGCATTTTACTTTATTCTCCTCCTTTGCGAAGCCGTGTAAGTACAATATTTAATTCCGTCGCCAAGTTCAAGGCAAATACGTAGCAAATTCTAGTCAATGAAATTTCATTGCGTTGCTGAAACAGATTTTGCAAACCACGATCGAGCTTGCTCGAGCCCCAAAGTGTGCAGTTAAAAAATAACTTGAGTGTGTAAAATATAGGATGTACCCTCCCCCAATATGTAAAAGCTAACGACGTATATGCGCAGGCCTGAGACAGGTGCCTAAAGGCCATAAACTCAAATTCAAATTCGAAGAATCAAGACAAGAAATGGTACATTATTCGACATTTCTCGAAATCTAAAGTGATATACTGCTGTCTAATAACATCTTCACTGACCCCATGATTTTATATTGCATGACGTATGTCGTACGATTCTCTGCCGTGAGAAAGATTTATTTTGTACATTTCGGTTTTGCTTAGCGCACACAATATTCACCAACTTGAGAGGCTATAAAATTACTTCGGTTTAAAACTTTTCAAATCACATAAATTTCTACGTAAAAACGAAATGTTCGGAAACAATTGGACGATATATCACGACACGTACACGCTTTCCCATGGCTCTCCATTTATTTCGCTTATCTGCTTTCTACTCCTACAGTACGATGGCAGGTTGTTTTCGAAGGGTTTGCGTGCAAAAGTAGCCACGTGTTTGCTAACGATCGACTTCTTCTTCTGAACCTCCAAGGGGTTTCCTCATATTAAATATGCGTTTTTTGCTTTTATTGTCGACTACTAAGGACAGAAACAGCGGGAAGCCTTTCGTACCCAAAGTAAACAACATAGCTAGTCCATTGTGCTGTGAGGTCCTAAGCTCAAAATAATTCTTGAGACACATCAGAAACTTCTCATATTCACAACCATACTAAAGATAGAATCCAATATTAAATGAATAATTTAAATTAATTTTCAATAAATCAATGCAAAAATTCGATATTTTTTCTTGATTAGAGTAACATTTCATGTACTCAGTTTACAAAAGCAAATGTGAAATAGTTTTGATGTAAATACTTCTAAAAAGTGATGAATTCAACATCGGAAAACGCAAAATCAAAATTTTACACATTAATACACAATATTCTAATTTGGTTCGCCGGAGTTCAAACGACTGATTTCAGAATGCTTCATATTTGATTTCGAATGGAACTGTATTAACATTTTGTAAACCTAGAACTGAATACCTGCACCGACTACGAAATTAACATGTTCGAACAGGCGAAAGCTTGAGGTTGATACGTATTATTACAATAGCGTCTCATCCTGTCTGTGACATTGACCAGCTAGCTAGTAATTCGGTAACTGTTTTCGCTTACCACGTAGTGGTGATATTTGCATTGCGATTTAATGTGTGGAGAAGGTTTGAAAATTTTCGGAAGGGTTTGCGGGCTGGCTCCCGGGGGATCCAAGGTGCATCTGGGTAAGTAATGTATTACCATTATAATTATATTAATTCTGCACAAAACTGACTTTGGGGGTTCCAGACCCCGAAAACACTTCCCCTAATACGTCTCTGCAAAAACAAGATCATTTCTTTGTGCATATAGTAAATTCCTCATATCTAAGTTGAAACAGACATCTTTGCTTATATCGGTAACCAGGACCCTGCACAACAATGACCTGTGATTAATGTTAATTGAGGATTTGTTTCTCGCAGAATGTTTACATACTACGATTAAATGCTACCACAGAAAAACCTTTGGGGGGGGGGGGAGACTAAAGAGATGGAAGCATAAAACTGATCGTTAAACTGACTGGGTATCAAACTGTCGTTTTTTGCTTAAATAAATTAACATAATTTACGGTGTGTGGCAATTAGATAACTAATTCATGCGCTCTGCATTTAGTTTGTATGTAAGATGTCAGAGTTGCATGTGGTTAGATCAGTTCTTTTCAAAGAGAGTCGGTTAAGACTGGTCTAGTTAGTAATTTATTAATTATAACAAAAGGGCTGTAGAAGTTGTGTGCAAATCGTTAGAAAATTAAAAATTAAGCAACACAGAACATTTACAACATTTCACAGTACTTTTTCTTTTTTTAAAAAAAAAAACATGGAAACTTTGACTACTTCCAATAATTTACGGTGGTGTTATCACAACCAACTTTGAGTCATCTCCATCCTCTGCATTAGAGAAAACTGCGGTTAGAAATCTCATGAGTTAAAACTACATATATGTTTGTCATGTTCCATATCAAAGGTATTATCCATTGAGAATTTACAGCGTAAAGTCAAGAAGCGGTTCTAGAAGGAGAGTCAAAAAGTTCGTACACGGATGCCCTTCCAGATGATTCCCATGCGTCAAAGTTACGAGTTCGAGTACGCGATCTCAGTTACGAGTTCTGAGGCCGCGAGGAAGGAGTCGTAGCTTGATGACACGCGGGAAGACATTATTCAGTAACCATTTTGATAGGTAGTACCAACGTTGTAAGCAGTATTTAATTAACCGTAAAACACCATCACCGATCTTACCATCTATACAGGAATGGACTGGAGATAATTATTTTTCTTTATATGAATTTAACTGTATCATGTTTTTAATAATAAATGAATGTTTTATTAACACTTCAAATCATTAAAACCTTCTAAACTGTATCAGTTCATTGTCTGACGTGCGCTAAGGATGAAAGTCGCGATGATCACACCTGCAACCCCTCAATCTGTAATCCTGCTCCATAAATGTAACATGATCTTTCTTCTATAAGGAATCATGAGTATCTGGCCGGAGGTCTGGACCTACATTAATGAATTATCGACAACTCAGAATGTTGCTTGGATCCTCTCGCGGATTGTGATTCCACTTCTCACTCCACCAAGTGAACTAGTCAAGACCTCTCTCACAAGATTCCAGAGCTCGGAACAGTAAATAATGTAACTAAGGGTCTGTGCAGACGGCTACTTTTTGTAGCTGTGGCGCGCCACAGACCACTTTTAGTAACACAACAGGATTAAACTGTAGCATTCAAACAAAGCCAATGCAGTAGCAAGGGTATTCGAAAGAAGACCAGAAGCTCCACTGGGTGAGCCACTGCATTGGGAAATGTCTTCTTCAAGATAGAAACCGTAGCATCCACACCCACAACAGAAGTCTTAGTTGCATGTATGCATGCGGAGATCGCTAGTAGAAATTGGAGAGCGGTCACTCCTCAGTGCGGGACTATCTGGGGGCCCTGATTTCCCAAAATTCCTGTTTCTGCGGACGTGTGTGAATAGACCCTTGAAGTATTATTATTATTTTATTTATTTTTAGATGCATGTGTAAGGTGACACAACCTAGGAGTGAACTTCCTGCAGTGATCGTGTACTTAAGCTGACATTTCTAAATGGTGGAATATGCTGGAGCATCATCACCACGTCGTTATAAATTTGCTGCTGTGCTATCCGTATAACAACTTTGATGCATCGGGGTCAATTTCGAGGGCGTCTGGAAATGAACTTTTAGACCCCCTCGTATAAAGATATACTGAAAAGGTCATGTGCTCGAAATCGTAGAATAAAACAAGGAATTGTGGACACCAGAAGTTTGTTCTTCTTGAAAGACAATGTTTCGCTCCACACACCGCCGTAAATATCAAGAAATTCATTTCATGATTTCAGTCATCGTATAAGCGACTTCTGAGATAATTCTTGATCAATCCAGCCCCTAATAAGACCACTTTTTCCACAAAGGAACTTGTCCACATAATACCTAAGCTGGGATAACAACAATAATACTGTTTCTACATTTTTTCAACTTCGATAGTAGTGAGTTGGTTTCTGTAAAAGTTGTTCCATTTTTCTGTGTATCTCAGAATATAAGGCTATTTAGAAAAAGGAATTAAAAGCTATATACGCAGTTCAAACTATTTGAACGTAAAAGAAAAAAAAATCAATCGTGAGGTCTCTCTGTCTGTAAAAAAATCTCGTTCAAATATTTTCTTGAATAAGAACAAAGCATATTTATAAACATTGATTAGTTTAACAGCAAAAGCCCCAGTGTGCATCTGTCCGATTTACAGACATTGAAATGGAAATTAGTTTCAACCCGAAATGGGAGTTCCCAAGAGCAGCTTTGAACGTGAATTATTATTACTATTAGTATACCACTCTCTGATCAATCATCACGCAAACTTTGAGCTTTTGGAAGCAGTTGACGGCAAGGAATGTGCATTTCGTGCGAGGAAAAATGGTAGTAAAAGGCGCGCTAAAGTTACTGCAGAGAAAGGTAGATTACATAAAATTAACCCCAAAAGTTGCTTTTCATCTTGACCTAAGCGATAGTCAAATTACGTACGAAAAAAAAAAAGTTTCATTAAATATATATTGAGTTTCAAATGATTCTCTTACACAAAATGTTATTCATGTGCTACTTTCTTTCTATTATTAGGGTGAAATACCGTGTATTCTAGAAACTATGGGTGCATTCTAAACTTTCAAGAACCGCAGTGACAAGAAATAAAATTAACTGATGCTATTAACCGATCCAGGGTTTGGTCTATACTGTTGCACCTTATAGGCAACAGCTACAGTTTTACTTATCGTACTTCCCCCCGACGCAGATGAAATTCCTTTACTGTTATATCTCTTTAATAATCCCATATAAATGTTTTATATTTAACATTGTTACGAAAATTAATTTCCTAATTCCTTTCTTCATTTATACATATTTAATTATCTAATATAACTATAATTTCATTTGAAAAACTTGACGGAGCAAGAGGGAGTAAAAAGTAACAGCGACTGGAGCGTTGCCGCTTGTGTATGACAACACGAAATGAGAGAACGGTTGCAGCGAGCTCAGATTCGTTTTTTTATTTAGCGGTCAAACCGGCATCGCTTTTGCCATAAGAGCAACAGTATACTCTTACGTCTGGACGGAATATAGAAAGTGTTCAGCATTATGCAATAGCCAATAATTTGAGAAGATGGAAGATGAACAATTTATTATTGATTTATATTCTAACTTGTTTATTGTGTTAGTTTATTTACACTATCGTATAGATGATGAGTTTGAGTTTACATTCTCATCATTAGATCAAATTACTCAAGATGTGCTTCTAAATTGTAATAATCTATAAAAGGGGAAAGGGCCTTTAAACAATACAGTTGGCTATATTAAGAGGAATATCTGTATTTACTGGAAGACATGTTTATGAACAATGGGTCATCGTTCATCTATTCATTAAAGGTCTAATGTGCAGACACGTTGAAATGTCTTCTTGAGATTTTTCTAGAGGAAACCGTACAAGTCCAGCTTTATCGAACATAACCTAATCTAAGAACCTTTAGTTGGAATTAGACCTGACTGAGATTTGCTTTTGACAAACCTAATTCTCATTGGAACATAATGTTATCATCATACGTATTAAGAGAAGAATTTATACACGTTTTAGCTGTTCAAACTATTTGCACTTAAAATAAAAAACTGAGAGTCCGTACATCAACTGAAAGAGTTCTTCAGAAAGTCCTGAGCACGAATCCTCCGGACGGTCATCCACACTGAGTTTTCTCTAGATTTCCCGTCACGTCCCGCCTAATATCGGGCTGGTACTTTCAAACTAAGCCCTGGCTGACTTTCCTCTCCCTTCCCCTATCCCGGCTTGAACCAGATATAAAAAGCCCATCAATACAATTCAAACAAAAGAACAGTAAAATTATTACAAGATAAATAATTACCGAATTTTCGTACGTAAGATTATTTTTTAAAAAAATAACGTAACGAAGCCTTACCAACCGTCAAAATTAACGATCCATTTACATGAGAAACAATTATAATGAACCATCAATGAAGGATACAGCTGATGCAACACGCCAATTTGGATTCATGAATGATACTGTGTAAAATGAGATCATTTTTCTTTCACGACTGCTGGCATACGGTTTACGACGTTCCTAACACCTGTCTTTTCTAGGCAAACTTCTCTTTTCAATTTATGGCTGGTGGCCACCTGTTTAATCAATGATCCACCTGTCTTGGCCATTCCCAGAAAATGTCACAATTTGAGGAATGATATAGATATATAAGCTTCATGCCGGATCTGGAATGTCTTTTAACTCAAATAAATAAAAAGGCAACCAGTACAAACAATAGTACCAAGATACCACAATCTGAAGGTCAAACGAGTACACGGAGTACGTATCACATTCAAGGTGAAAATGTCAATCGCTTCAACATTTGTTCTATTTCTCGGAAAGTAACGCAAATACATTTTAAAATTCTGCCACAAAAAATGATTTGGTCTGAAAAACCAAATAATTATGATTCTCGGTTACTAAATAGCATTAACCAAACATTTAATTGTCACCATTACACATCGAACTCTTACTGATATTTTAATCCTTATCAATTTACATTGTTCCTAGTACATTCGTATAGACTCCTGCGTGGCCTAGTCGGTAGCGCACTCGACTTCAGTGCGAGCGGTTGCGGGTTCGATTCCAGATAGGGGCTCAAAATTTCGGTGCTCACCCAACATCATGAGAACAATTGGGGAGCTACTACAATTAAAGAAGTCGCGAAAGTCAGAGACACTGCTACTAAGAGAGCTATTGCACTTCCGAGGTTGCTGATCAGCTTGCTCGACGAGCAAGCTTGACAGTGGAATAGCGTCTTGCACATACGAGTTTGTTCGTCGAGGAAGCTGATCAGCAAGCTCGATAGTGTAATCGAGAGACGTGAAGCTAACCCCATAATCCTCTACTTAAATGTAATACAGTCCCCAGGCAGACCATCACGCTACACAGTTTAGTTTTAGTTTAGTTTACATTCTTATAAAGATTCAAACAATGTTGTACTAAACTGTCCTAACTTTAAAATTCCTACCAGTGTTTAAAAACTTTTCTAAAATTTGGAATTTCAACTCAATTAAATAGTAAATCTACTGCACTGCAATAAACAAATAAAGCACTTGGCAAGACTTCAGTCTCCATTAGCATGAAACCGAAGACATTTCCCAAATGAAGTTAACCTTGCATATCAATTATATGACTGATACACTTTGGTTATTCTGACGAAACATTTATTTTGCTATGAAGAAATTGGGGGAAATGTGTCACTAAAGTCGGAGTGTTCAAATACGGTTTATTTGCGTGTATATTAACATATAAGTGTCTTTTAAGGACTCTTTTGGTTACCGAATTCGTGTCTGCTATAATAGACTCTCAATGCAATTCAAAATTGTACCAGTGAACCAGTGATGTCAAAATTGTGTGTCTATCTTGTTTCACTATTTCTCTTCTAACCCGAATAAAATGTCATAGGCGATAAGTTCTTGTGCGTACGTCATTAGAAAGGTTTTCAGGTATGGCACGGTAGGTGATCAGCTTGAAAAACAGACGTAGTATGAAAACCTGGCAGCACCTTGTGGCTTCATTTTCTTCCCAATGATGAAGAATCGTCTACCAGGCCAATGATTATAAGCCCTGACGATTCGATCGTAACTCATTTACAGAAACTTAACAGTTGAAAAAATTGACTAGCGTTAGCGCTCCCAGATGTAGTTTACTAGGATGCAACTTCACACCAGAGCTGAAACCGGGTCACTTCTGGTGATCCGGCTTGACCCGGACATAGGTGACCCAACTGGTCCAGTCTTGACCCAAATGACAAGACTGACCTGACCGATTGTGATCCGACGACCCGATGATCATATCGATTACATGATTATCTCATTCAGCGGTCATTTGCACACCTCTGGGGATATTTTTGTTCTTTTCAGAAATATGCTATTTCCATACATTATTTCTATTGTTAGGAACTTTTCGGCGTGGAATTTTTCGTGCTCTGGGGGTAAGACCACTGTCTAGAAACACTGTTCAAACGCAACAGTGTTTAATTAAAAAAGGATAAACCCTCTGTTCTGCCTTCCGAGTCGAAATCGTGTCAATGGGTCAAAATCGTGTCAGTTTCAGCTCTCTTTCGCGCATGGTTTGATGAAGACTTGCAGGTGGTAACAAAAATAAATCGCTGTTTTATTAGTTCATTGAGGGGAACTCTTGTAATAACATTGTGTAAATACCGTTCACATTTAAACAGTTCTGGATCTATTGGCGGAATAAAAAAAAATGTAAGTAAATCTGAAAGGGTTAACTTTAATTTGTAAACTCAACTCTTGCTTTTAACAAACCTCTAAAAAGTTAGGTCGTTTTCTTTTCTGTCCGCTGGCTAGCGCATCAACAAAAGCAGGTCGAGACAAACTAATTTGAATTGAATTTTTAAGGCCTTTAGGTGACTCTGGCTCAGGCCGGATGGATGATGATGGGATGATTGGTGGAATGAAATAAGTGAGAGAAACGGGAGAACCCCGAGAAAAACTACGCACACGGTGTTTGTCCACCACAAAGCTCACATAGCACGATCAGGGTTTGAAACGACGACCCAACGCGCCAGAGGTGAGCGCTCTAACCACTGAACCACTGCGGCCCCAGGAAACTAACTTGAGATTTAAGTTTAGTGAAGTTGATTTATCAGGTTGTTTTCAATTTGGTGATGCTACACTGCAAGTAAATAAGTAAAATTTAAAATTTTCTATTATGGGGCATGTCAATTCAACACTTTAGGTATCACATGGAGATGTGTTAAATCAACACAACATATGATGTTTATTTCAGTGCTTCAACACAATGGATGTGCTGACAATGTTGATTCAATACCGTGATAGTGCTAGTCTGACACCGTCCATTGTGTTGAATCACCAAAATCAACACAGTTTGTTGTGTTGATTTAATACAAAGAAGTGGTAGTTAGTCTGCGACACCGGAAAATGTTGAATTTACACAGCCATTTTTTTGCAGTGTACAATATGCACTTTGGTCACATTGGACAGAAATATACCATTCATGTTTTCATGAATTTTACTCTGATTTTCATTATTTGATCATCTTCACTTCCGATACGCATACGAATGAGCGATTTGTCGCTACAACCATCTTTTATGGTATCCGTGTTAACAACTGTTCAAGATGAAGCGTCCGTACCTGTCGCTACTGGAAACTCGATTAATGTTAAAAACTGTAGCTGTAAGCCACGATGGGGTTACGGTAAGGGGAATTTCTTTTGAAAGTCACCTTTTGGGAGGAGGAGATGACTCGTTGTTTCTTACATATATTTCACAATTATATTCAATCCACTACTGGCTAACCACACGTGTTGAGAGAGGAGAGCCGAAGCTCGCCACTGTCTTTGTTCACATCAGTTTCCCAATTGCATCACGATGCTGGGGAGGTACTGTTCCAGACCCTCTCGCTTTGGGAAAAAAAAAACCTTTGGCAGAGCCGGAAATCGAACCTAGGACCCCCACGATCAGCAGTCAGACCAACCAGTTTGAACACACACAATAGTGCCAACCTTAAATACTGAAGTGCACTATTACCGTAATAGAGAAAACAATTAACTGAAACTATGCGAAAACTTTCGACTCAAATTAACGTATTTCATCGAATTGTATTACAATTTCTTATATTACCCATCAGCCACACAGTGTATAAAAAACGAAAGGGTAA
>JAGDQP010024839.1:0-27502 GCA_022664845.1 Lepisma saccharinum
AAAAATTTGACTGGGCCGCGGAGTAGCACGAAAAGGAATAACATAAAGTGCAATTACGTCGAAAATCTAGCAGTCCTGATAATACCGAAAATGACAAGATGGAATCGTTTGAGAGGAGCGATACTTTGGTAGATTAATTTGGTACGATAATAACATTCTTTTAGTGTTGCGATATCGTATTCTGGTTGATTTATTTTTCGCAATTATTCCAATAATGAATGGATTATCATCAAAAGTCACGAGCAGGATTAACGCCGAAACCCACATCATGGAATTACTCTGAGATGGAGATTAAAACTGTGTTCAATATCTGGTAGCATACGGCTTGAGAGGCGTATACAAATTGTAATTGGAAGGAGCCATTTTCGAAGGTCCATTTCCTGGATGTTAGTGGGAGACTATGTCAGATCGTCCACTTCTGAAAATGGTCAGAATGCCCACCGAAACGGTCAGATCGCCCGGCAAAATGGCAAACACGCAAATTCAGAAATGGTCAGAGCGCCCACCGGTCAGAACGCCCACTCGTGAAAATGGCAACAACGTTCACAAAACTGGTCAGAACGGCCAAATGCATAATCGGTCAGAACGCCGACTTTAAAAAAGTTCAGAACGCCGGCTTTAAAAAAGTTCAGAACGCCCACCAAAATGATCAGGATCCCCGCGGGTTCGGAACTACCAACCCTAGAAAGGTACACAGCTAATACTTTAATGTTTTGCAGTTTAATACTTAAAAATAAATCGATATTGAACAAACATAATGGAATAAACCTCGGGAAAACGTTCACAAAGTTAACCAGTCAGAATTCCCACTCTTAAACAAGTGAGTCCGAGTCCAGTCGGGGGGCTGTTCACATGAGCTACCACCAGGCTACAGCAGCGAGTATACTATTTATAAGATAATGTTTCGTTCGCGTGTGTTTCTTTTCCTAAGTGTAATTATCTGCTATTTGTGATTATGCTGTTATATTAAGTTCATAATAATAGCTTGGTATGAATTGTATCTTGATCAGCATGGTGGAATCTCTTACATTTTAACTTTCTTCGCGTGATATTCTGCAATATTTTACGAGAGAAGACGAGAAAAACTATACGAGACAGAACTTTTTGAGGCGAGACATAGGACTAAACAAGCATATATTTGCGAGATGAGACACTCGACCAGACACGCTTTGCACGAGACGAGACAGCCTGAAGCCTTGTCTTATCTCGACTCGTGGAAACACTAAGTCGGCGTTCGGAATCAATTCAGATCTCATAACTCCTACTCCCTTCGGGTAGGAAATATTGAAAGTACCTTCGTTTCTTGCTCCGAAGGAGATGGTTTCGTACGTCCTTCGACGGGCGCGACATTTGTTGATAAATGTGAGAAGATAACTTCCTTTATTATGTCCATACGTCGATTGGTACTGTAATCATATAGAAAAAATCACAAAACACATTTATTCCCCCATAGTAATACATTTGGTTGGAATGTTGGGTGCTACGTCCGCCAAAACTGCTTGAACGAATGTGAAACCCAAATTGGTGAGTACATATTTAGGTTTTTACGATTTGTTCTATTTAACGTAAAAGATCTAAAGCTTTTGCAAAGCTGGAGAGGTAGCATCTCCCTATCGGATTTCTGGCGGAATTACTAGCTGCAACATTCCTTCACATGTAAAAAGCAATGCATACCTGTGTGTTGCACTTAAAACAACCTGATATGTAATGCTAAAGTGGCTTTATATTTCGTGTGCACTATGTACAAAGGCACAAATGACCTTTCAACTTTTTTGAATTAGCGAGAAAGAAAATCAAATGACAATGGTGCGTTGTGGTTATAAACTGAGTACAAACGTACATCTGTATTTTGCATTTATTTTGCGAAGCTTGAAATATCACGCTAGCATTAATACCACAGAAAAATAAGAGCTTCCTTGGATAAACTTTACTTTATGGCTTACATCTTCCGCTAGGTATTGAAGAATATGTACGATTTACATCACTTATTACTTTACCACTAACTGTCGCAGACAATTTTATAAATATCTAGTGACAATCAGCAATCCATAAGGTATTACGAGAAGCTATGTCATTATTTCGTTAAATATGCATTCGAGTTGATCAACACCCAATAAACATGGTAGCATGCGGAGGAATACTTATGGCGACATTCCGTGTCATAGTTCGATTTGCTATAAATTTTGAAGGGTTGATCCTGAAGCTAGTGGTTGTTGGTAAGTTTCAAAATATTACCTGAATGGGTAGAAATACAAAGATTTTATTTCTGGTTGTGATGATATTCGGAATCAACAACCAGTGATAAAATACTCACGCACTAGGGAAGATCCCCGACATCCCTTCGGCAAATCGAACACTGCTTTGTGTTATGAATGAACGTGCACAAGAAAACACTGACAGTATCTCGAGCGAGCGAAGGGGGTTAGTTAAAGTCGGGTTAGATATGTTCCTGTAGACGTGATGTACATGGCGCTTAAAAGACACTGTGTGGGCTTGCCCCCAATGCGCAAGATTCTAACTAGTCCCTGGTTTTTCTCTCTCCCTTTCAATTTTATTTCACCCTTCAATGACTCGAAACATTGTGTTTAGATGTGACAAAGATAAGGGGCTCCCCCGTATCGGGAAGGGCGTAAGGCATAGTGCTGTTACCGCGCATACAATTAATTTTATCTTATCGAAACATTGTATACTTACTGTACTCTACATAGTGCTATTGTTTGTCCTAATCTTCAAATACGCTGTATAGTAAAATAGTGAAGAGTTTGCGGGATGTTGATAACTGGATTCTAACTTTTCGTTTTCTATACACCTACATATCAGGCGCTTATTATGCGTAGAAATTTGAGGAAGTATACGAGGGTGAACAACCTGAGTATTTCCTTCAAACTCACTTTAAGATAATAATGCAAAAATCTGCAAAGGTTCCTAGTTATTACCAGGTGAACGTGAAGTGATAATAGAATAGATATGCTACAATGCATTATAGATACATGGAATTTGTCAGATCCCCCCAATGGTGATGTAAACCCCGAATTGTCAAGTACACGGCCCTAACTTAATTTTTACTGGAAGTGTGTGGTATATTGTAGGTTAAAACTCTCTATAAAATATGGAGTAATTCAACTTGCTTCTCTACAATTTTTGCTTTACTTCCCCAAACTAAAAATATTGACTGAATCCATGGATAGAAATGTTTCATCACTTCTGATTTAGAGGTGTGAAATCTATAAGCTGCACTAAAATTAAATCGAATTTAATGTAGTACGGTGAAATGCAAAAGTTATAAAAAAAACTAGTCGGATTTATTTCACAATTTCGCCGCTAGACAAAAAAATATGTATACAATTTATTTTCTTTCATTAAAGTACTGTCCAGTATTTACTATGTTAAATGTACTTCGGATGGTAACATTTTATCTAGGTTTATTTTGGTAAAACCGGCGGTAACATCCCTTCTGTCTTCTGGAACTTCCGGAAAGGCACTTTCAATGGTACCTTCATGAAACGTACTATAAAAGGACCTTTGCTATAACTTCCTTTAAGTTTCGAACGACCTTCAATATGGCGGCGACGAAGAAAGAGGTGCTTTTGAAGGAAAAGGTAGTGATTCCGAACGCCCTGTCTCGTAATTTGGTAGGTAATGATTTTTTAAGTGTTAATAGTGATTATATTGCATGAAGTCTGAAGTGTCCTGGTAAATTTGGTAGTAATAGTTCAATTTTGGATGGTGTTATTGGATTCGTCCCATTTAGCACATGCATGGATATTGGATTCGTTCCCGTACCTGTGCTCGCACTCGACGCCATCTTAAGTATTTTCTGATATTGAGATATTTTTGTTGTTGTTACTTTGCTGTTTATTGGGGAATATTTTCTGTGTTGATTTTGTCCACATTTCAACTGTGAGCAAAGTTTGCATGAAAAATCGACCTAATTCTACCATTTTCTGAATTTATGTTACCTGTTTGAAATTTATAGCGTTTACTGTGTTTCGTTGATATTATGGCAGGCTCTTTCTGCATTTATTGTGTACGTATTAATTGACTTGCCATTTTGTGTAGCCAGCAATGTTCTTGAGAGCTAGTCGAGTACTCGGCAGGAATTAGCATTTCCTAGTATGGTGCTTTGGTGAGGTACGCGCCAAATGGTGGATCACATTGTGGGACGAAACATCACTTGGCCTTTTTACTTTGTAAACCCAAAATTCCCCGTGATTATTTGTAGTGGTAGTATTCGTAAAGACTTTCAAATATCTACAAAGTTTTGGAAGTATAAGAGATAGGTTCACTTGGTTGAATTCTAGACGCGAGCATTCGTGAAGAACTTTTTTTTTCGGAAGTGGCCAAACATAGAAAGGCTTAGTAAGGCGTTGTCAGTATCGCACAGGCGCATTACTCCTCAAGCAATAGAATGATATTACTTCGAAGAGCATGCTTCCACTTGCCAATTTAGCGTATTGGTAGAATGTCGCAAAGCTAATTCAGATAATCCGGGATCGAACCCTGAAATGGTTTTGTTTATATTTTTTCTTTAAGGAAGATAACTTATTTCTTTATACATACGCATTAGGAAATATCATAACATTTGGATAACCAAGGGCATTTGGAGGTTAGGTTAATCTGGTTCTGTGCTTTGTCTATTGCACACTCGATTAACTTTTGTTTTTTCAACCTTTCGAAAATAGTACTTTTTGTGTTTAGCCTCTAGTTTCCCCCCTTTGAATTAGCTGATGCAAAAGGGCACTGAGTAATGAGTGTATAATAAACATTATGGTTGAGTGACTAATATTCGTTTCATCAATTCATGTTTATTAATAGTTTTGTTAACTTTATATTATTAAGTGAGCTACACTGACAATAAAATAAGTAGGCCTAAATTGTTTATTGAAAATGTATGCGCTATTATCCAGAGACCAAAGTGTCCTCTCCAGATAAGTGAAACTCTTTCTCTCAGGGAAAAAAAGTCCAAAGGAGGATAATTATATTTGTCCCAGAATTTATTAAGGTGTGTTCTGTGCTGAGCCAAGTATTTTGTACATTTTCCTTGCATGTTAGCCTGCTTCGGGATTTGGTAACGGGCCGGGTAAAATTTATGTCCGGTGCCTTACTCCGGTGTATGTTAGGGTTCTACGTGGTGCAACGCGGTGTTTGCTGTGAACTCAGTTCGCAGGGTAACCTTCGGTTGTCAAGCAAAATCAACCGACATACATTATTATCGTATTACGTCACATAACCACTGGTACCCCTACAGAAAATCGAACGCGAGATCTCTTGATTACAAAGCAGGGAACGCTACTACTCATCCACAGCGACCGTTGACATGATAGTGAAGCAAATTAAATGTAGAGAGTGTTTTTCTTTTCGTTTTATTTTAACCCATCTTGTAAAGTTAAACATTAATTTTTGTTTAGAAAGATATAGAATCATAGAATGTAGATATTGTACATGTGATTACAGATTTTAGGTTTGCTGATAAAACGATATATTTCTTGCTAATTTCAATTTGTGTGTTCTTGTGGTTCGTTTTACTTCATGATTTTTTTTTATATTGAGATACAGTTTTTCTTTACAGTATCGTAACAAGCCTACTTTGGGGTATGTTTCTTTTTATCAGATACTTTTAAAATATTATGCGCAACTATAAATATTAGTACCAAGTGTTATACTTGACAACAATTTCAGAAACGGAAGGCTATTAATAGTTAAGTTGATACAAACTTTTTTTTGGGGGGGGGGAATTATCAATAAATTCGTGATTAGCGGGAAAAGGGTCGCCAAAATTTATTTGGTTTGGCATCCTGTAAAAGTTTCCCCTCGTCCGGCCCTTTCTGCAACCTGCAACCGACATTGCTACATGGAGAGAAGTATGAAAGAGGAATTTTCCCTTTTATTTGAACCACAAACGTTCATTAAATTCCGAATAATTTAACGCGAGAAGCTCCTAGAGCTATTCGAATCATTACACACACACATTTACGTGCGAGCTGTAGACAAATTTTCAAGAAATTAAATTTGCTAACAGTTCCATGTTTGTACATATACGAGGTGTTAAAGCTGATAAAATGTAACCTTGATGGCTACTCTACACACTCTGATATACATAGACACGACACAAGAATGAAAAATGATCTTAGACAAATGTCCCACAGAACAAAAATTTTCGAAAGATCACCGCATTACTTCGGTATAGCCCTATACAATAAATTGCCACAAACTTTAAAAAACATTAAGGATATCAATATATTTTGTCGTGAAGTTAGGAAAATGTTGAGAAACAAAATTTACTATACAATTGATGAGTACTTGCAAGACTAAATATTATAAGGGTGAAGAAAATAGGTGATAATGAAAGTGAATTATGTCGAAAAACTGCTACAAAACTTAATTTTCTATGTATTCTATGTAATTTAAGAAAATATGTATTCTTATTATGAACATGTTCTATACCATATGTGCAAATGAGTACAATGTATTGGTCTAAGGAACGCAATAAATCAAATCAAATCAAATCAAATAACAGGCATCTGGTATTTACATATTGTGTGATCAAAAACACTGTATAAGATTATTAGAGATTGATAGTGGTACAGATGCTCGCTAGATGGCAGTGCAACGTGTATACCGGAATTTTAAAGACTTCTGATTGCAGCCAAGGTACGCGCTTTTAGTTTTATACTTGCTTTGAGCTAAAATATAGTTTGCGCAAGACGATTCCGATCAAGTTTTGTTTTTTAAGATCTCTGGATTTCCTTTCTATTTAAAATTCAACGTCTGAAGTTGTCTTTAAATTGCGTGGCTATAAATCGGGAAACCAGGATATCTGAGCCATAACTTAACCTAGCCTACCTGGGATTAGTTAACTTACTTCCGAGGACCTCGTGTTGCATACGCACGAGTGAGATTAGAAAGCGTACGGTCTCAATAGGACTGACGACATACTTAGTGTCGGAGGGTGCGAGTTAGTTTGAGTTTTCTGCAGTCATTGCACATTGACTGATCACCTAACCTTATTTATCATCGACTCACTCGCACCGCGACAGTCACTAGGTCCCCCTTCTGGGGGTCCAACTTAGAACAGTTGTTAAACAAAGACAAATCATCTAGCTTGTTCATTATCTTGTGTATTACTAGTGACATCACTGTGTACAATCATCATGAATGACAATCTGAGAGGAAAGCATCCTAATTTGCCACAACAAGTACCTGTACCGACATACGCAACAATAGGAACAACACCACGCCATAGCCGCAGTCAGGAAACACCGCATCATCAGTCAAGATCCAGATCACCACAAAGCACCAGGTCACTACGTTCACCACCAGCCAAACGCACTCATACGATTAGTGACTCACATTCCGAAGACTCTACTCATATGGAGTAGAGTAACCAGGAGCAAAACTCATCTTCAAAGCTTCATTCTTTTCTGCTGACAAACTTTGACAGCAAATATCAGAATCCAAAACTTCTCATGCAACAAATCACAAAATATCAGCAAGAGACATTATCCAACGGATCATTCCTACAAAGAACGGCGTCATCAGCAAATCAACAGACCAGAACTTCGCCACCACTATCAGAAACCGTCACAGTTTCGAAATCTTTGGAGCACACGCATCACTCACTAGACTCGACCAAAAACCACTCAAGCAACCACCACCACCACGTAGGCCACCAAAACTCTCTGTTGTTATTCGCGGAACCGAGCTCACACTCACAGGTGAAGAAATCGAAGCTGAATTAAAACAAGAGGGCCTTTTCATCCAAAAATGTATCAGAATAAAAGCTAAAACAGGACAAGAAACATACATGATTAGAGTCTTGACGTCTCACCAGGAAACTATCGATGACCTCTTGACGAACGGCGCGTACATCTACAAAAAGAGATACCGCGTCGAACCTTCACATTCATCGCCTCCTCTTCCGCTCCGATGCGAAAAATGCCAACTATACAACTCACATCCCACTGCGAAATGCCCTAACGACACCAAATGCGGATATTGCACCGGTTCACATGCTACTAAATCATGTCCTAACCTGAAACAGCCACCGACATGCAACACTTGCCAAGATAAACATCCCACATTCAGCTACAAGTGCAAAGCTAGACATGAACCGGAACCATCAAAACCAGAATTGATAGTACCCATCCGACCTCCAGAAACAAAGACGCAACAAACCTCAGCCATCACATCCACACATCAATACATCACTGTCGACCAGCTGCTAGTCTTCATTACCGTAACACTCCAAAACATCCATCCATTTCAACGTGATCATATTCTTCATCAAATTCAACTCGCAGCCAAAACCACACTCAATGTCAACCTAAATGCTACCTATTCAGGCCCATATGCACATATCAATGCACGAGCACAAGAACAAACCATATAATATCCTCATCATCATACTCCAATTCGTAATGACGCTCAATTTTCTATTTCTTAATATCCGGTCACTCCCCACTCATAAACCACTCTTCACTGCACTCCTCTCAGAAGAACACGTCAATGCATTCATTCTGAACGAAACTCATCTCACACCCAAACTACAATGTAAAATTGCAGGCTACACCCTCATCCGATTCGCTAATAAACTACCAGCACTACGAGCCAATGGAGGAGTGGCCATAGGCTTCTCCCCTCATATCACTTTTCGACAATACACTTCTCAAATCCAAAATCTTCCAGAACATCTCATATTAACCCTATATTACAAACAAAAATACATCACTATTGCCACAATCTATGTAAGACCCGGCCAACCAATTCCACTAGACTTCTTCATCTACATCTCTAATAATTTCCGCTTCTATATCATAATGGCTGACATTAATATACACAGCCGCTCAGATAGAGCAAACAATGACTTTCGGAACTTCATCACTCAGCAAACTCTAGGCACAATGCTTCAAATTCCCAAACACACTAGACATATATCAAATACAACTCCAGATATCGTTATAGCCTCATCAAACCTGTGCAACCAGTGCCAAATTGATACCTTAGGCCCACTCGGCAGTGATCACATTCCAGTAAAGCTTTCATTAAACCTCACACCACAACCACCAAACATTCGTGTCGCTCCGAGAAAAACCCTCAGATTCGACCTTGCAGACTGGAACGCCTACAAAGAAGAAATCCAATCGAACATAACCAATATCATACCCCCCTCCACTGAAGATGAAATGTACGTCCATCTCGAACACATAACCACTATCATCCATCAAGCATCAAACCAAAACATCCCCACTTCCACTACACACCCCTACAGGCCCAACCATCCTCCCCACTATCTCCCTCTCATCACTCGCTGAAGGCAATTTTACAGGGATTATCAACGCACACGCAACCCCGACTCTCTCCGACTACACCGACAATACCAGCATACTACTCATAACTACATAAAGGCCTACAAACTGAGACAATGGATTAAAACATGTTGAAAACTGGCCGACGCTACTCACCCTACAAAGTACTGGAAACGATTTAACGCACTGACAGGAAAATACTCGAAAACCACATACCCACTCCTACAAGATGACCAAGCAATACATACTGACAAAGACAAATCCGATCTCTTTGCTGACTACTTACAAACCATCTTCACTCCTGTCCCACCCATAAATCCTTTCTACAGGCACCCAGCTGAACGCCTCAATCTAACCGCTCCTCAACTACAACCTAGCCTCGTACACCCCCTCCCCGATCACCCACTTACTGCACCAATCACGCCCGAAGAAACCACTACCACACTTGCACACAAAAAACAAACTGCACCTGGCCCAGACAAAGTAACATACAGGCACTTCAAGGAAGCACCAATACAGCTCATACAAATCCTTGCAACCATCTACACCTTCATATTCCGCACAGGCTTCATCCCACTACACTGGAAAACTTCCCAAACCCTTATGTTCCTCAAACCACAGAAACCTGCGAACGAAGTATCCTCCTACCGACCAATCCAACTCTCCTCCACCTTTAGCAAAATCCTAGAAAAGATCCTGGTTACTAGACTCCACACACACTTGGAACAACACCACCTACTCCCTCTCTACCAAGCAGGATTCCGTCCTTCCTTTAGTATCAATGATCAGCTTCTTCGTCTCACCAACACCATAGTTAACCATTACAACACCTCCAAACCTTCTTGCCTCGTCCTTTTCGACTTAGAAAAAGCTTTCGATAAAGTATGGCATCTCGCCCTCCTGCACAAGTTCCGTTCCTTCCATCTCCCCATCACCTACTTACGATTCATTTTCCACTTCTTAACTAACCGTATCACCTACATCAACATAAATTCCAGTTTATCCCACCCAGTTTTCCTGCATTGTGGTGTCCCACAAGGATCTGCACTGTCCCCACTCCTATACCTCCTTTTCGTGGCAGACCTTCCTCCACTCCCTCAGAACATCCATATATTCCAATACGCCGATGACACCGCCTTCCTAGCCCTCAGCAACACAATTCACCACATAAACACTACCATGAACACTGCCATCCGCACTTTCAGTAGTTGGTGTAGTAAGTGGGGACTCACAATCAACTCCACCAAGACACAAGCCATAGTATTCCTACCTCCTAAACATCGTTCTCGTGTACACCGCAACCCAGCTAAACTTGCCCTAACAGTCCATCAACAACCGATTCTCCATTCCAAACAAGTCACTTATCTCGGTGTTATCCTCGACCAACACCTAACATGGCGACCTTATCTTCAAAAAGTAGTTTCTAAAGCCACCAATAGACTCAACCTTCTAAAATGCCTTACTGGAACTACCTGGGGCCTCAAACCTTCCACCATCATCACCACGTACAAAGTCTTCCTCCGTCCTGTCCTCACCTATGCATATACAGCTTGGATCTTCGCATATATCACAAACTACAAGTACTGGAAAGACACGCTCTCCGACTAGCTTACAGAATCAAACTCCCCAGTCCAACTCATACAATTATTATCATATTCTTATACTATGAAAACATACTTTAACTAATAAGAAATTAAAACAAATTAATTTGAGGTCATTATCTTCAATCAAGTATATCATTAAATTTTACTGAATGGTCTGTGAATACACGGAATTAAGAGAGAATAATATTTTATGAAGCTACAAGAAAACGTGAAACTGCTTTCTTGCTTCTCGCCAATAAACTTGCTACCAACGGGGTTTATTTACAAACTTACCAATACTTTAAAATAAACATGAATTTGTCTATTAAGAGTACAATCGACCACTCCCTATTTTGAAACAAAATCCTCTCGAAAACAAAATCTCTAAAACAAAAACAAGGGCTTGGGAATCGATTGATGCAAATGAATAACCACTTTTGACAATGTTGTAACAGCAGCTCAATTCTTTAGTTTTGCTATTTTAATATCCATTCATTATTTTTAATGTTCATGTTTTAAACTATAGATATCTTTACAATGCAATAAGGTATTTTCATTTCTATTCTACATAGACATTTTATTAGTTACATATTTTATTTTCATATATATACATAGTACACACGTATCCGACAACACAATTCCTGCGGATAAATCATATAGTATCCATGTTAATTTACTCACAAATTTACTGATTATTAACCTATTATAGATGTATTACTACTTCTTGATTCTTGGCAACACGGCACCGAGCGCGTAAGCACATAAAAGCTACCTTACTGTCAAACCTTTTAGTGAATTGTGAAGGCCTTACTCCTCACAATTCTAGTGATAGCACCTTATTTCTTAACATACATGTGAACAGTCTCCAACAGCGGTTTCTTCTCCACCCATTGCGTTTGTGGTTTTTTACCTGCTGCACTAACCACTTGGGATTGAGGATTTAATACTGCATTGCAGACTAAAGGGTTTTAGCCTGCATCACCGCTCTTCCCCTCCATCAGACAAATCTTACTCGAGCATTCCTTTTTCTATTTCATACCTAGCGGAAAAAGTTTTGAGTAGATAAAAACCGCCAATACCATTCAAATGCTTTAACGTAGTCCCTTATTGAACATCATGCTGAGTCATATGTACCATAGTTGGGTACTCGCTCACTGGAATGTTATCTACAGGGACCCAACTAGCTTACTTCCTGTGTCTGTATTATGTAAAGGCTTCTGGTCTTTCGAGATTTTCATGCCCCTTTTGAAATATAGTTCGTGCATCAAATTTCTTTCCACCGACTGTACAGACAACAGGTCTTTCTCGTGTGCGTTCTAATGCGATTTCCGAAAATTTCGTTCTGTGGAAATTTCTTTCCATATATCGTAGTGTCTAGGGTCTTCTCATGTGATTTCTCAAATCTTGTTTCTGGGTAAATTTCGGTCCACAGATCATAGCCAGTCAAAAGACGTCTAGCCTGTGTGAATTCTCATGTGAACTATTTACATTCCTGGCCATATTTCTTTCCACACACCGTACAGTCAAACGGCCTCTCGCCTGAGTGGATTCTTGTGACGTTTCAAACTTTCTCCTTACATAAATTTTTTTTCACGGATCGTACAGTCAAAGGGCCTCCGCCTGTGTGGATTCTCATGTGACGTTTCAAATGACCTTCCTGGGTAAATTTCTTTCCACAAATAGTACAGTCAAAAGGCCTCTCGTCTGTGTGGGTTATCATGTGACGTTTCAAATCAATTTTTTGGGTAAATTTCTTTCCACAGATCGTACAGTCAAAAGGCCTCTCGCCTGTGTGGGTTATCATGTGACGTTTCAAATGACCTTCCCGGGTAAATTTCTTTCCACAGGTCGTACAGTCAAAAGGCCTCTCGCCTGTGTGGATTCTCATGTGACGTTTCAAATGACCACCCTGGGTAAATTTCTTTCCACAAATAGTACAGTCAAAAGGCCTCTCGTCTGTGTGGATTCTCATGTGAGTTTTCAAAGCACTTTTGTCGGTAAATTTCTTTCCACAGATCGTACAGTCAAAAGGCCTCTCGCCTGTGTGGGTTATCATGTGACGTTTCAAATCAATTTTTTGGGTAAATTTCTTTCCACAGATCGTACAGTCAAAAGGCCTCTCGCCTGTGTGGATTCTCATGTGAGTTTTCAAATCACTTTTGTGGGTAAATTTCTTTCCACAGATCGTACAGTTAAAAGGCCTCTGGCCTGTGTGAATTCTCATGTGATTTAACTTAGATTTATTTGTCATTTTTTTCCCACAGATTGTGCAATCAAAATATCTCTCCTTTCTTTTGGTTAGTTCGTGTTGTTTTAAATTAGAGGATGTTGAAAACTTCCTCCAAGAAATTTGATTGTCTTCATTATTTTCTGTTGTAATGAATTTACTGAGACTTACACACGCTAATTCAGATGTAGTTCCTTCCAAATTACTTATACTTTCTCCTGATTTGGTCCCGGTCCCTCTGGAAACATTTTCAAAACTGGATGGTTTATTTCCCTCTTCGGATGCCTTGCTATTATTTAGAATTACTACTAAAGGGAAAAGTTCATTTCTAGTGTCGATGTTTTTTTGTTTAATATCACGACAGCTTTCAACTTTGAAATTATCACGCGTTGAATTTGGTGCTCTATTTCCTGTGTCTGACGAGAGCAAATTTATTAATTGTGACATGTAACTAGACGCAACATCAGAAGATACTTGACCCGAATTTTCATCTCCTTCGCCTTTGTACTTAATGTGGCAATCCAATTTAAGCGACTTGCTACAATCCTGAAAGTAATAATTAAGAGATTTAGTACGATAATTGTAAAATCTATGAGCAAAACTTTTCAAAGGAAAATAAATAGTTTAAATATCCTTAAATTAATACAGGTAAAAAAAAACACACGAAAAATATCAATCAAATTCAAGTAGAACACATGAAAAATTCGAAGAGTTCGGACGTAAATTCTTAATGATCACTAATATAGTGATGGTATTCTCTCATTATTTTAAGTCGCACACAATGAGAAAACATTGCAAAGAAAAGTTAATAACGGCTAAAGAAATCAACAACATCCATGGTTACAATATAACACTGAGTGTAAAAATAGGTTTGTCACTAATCAAGATATGAAGAATTTCATGAAACAAAAACTCCGAATAACCATGACTGACATCCTTCAAGTCAAAAACAAGTACAAATTTCGAAAAATTCTTCTAGATATGTTAGATACTTGTTATGTGAATGTCATTTTTTTTTAAATAGTCCGAACAGGATAATTCCTATTTGTATTACAAGCAATGACAAGTTAAAACGGAAAGAAAACAGAATTTACGAGTTAACTGAGAAAAAATCCTGGAAAACTTCAGCGAGGATGGACCGGATCCAACCCACGACATCCCGAATGTTATTCCAACGCTTTACTTATGAGCTACGGTGGATCGGTAAACACTGCATTCACGTAATCGAGAAGAACCGAATTCAATGATTATCAAGAATTATCAAAAGAAATAACGTTTTCCACAACATTGTATATCAGTCACTTTTCGCCATACACAAAGACGTACTTAAACATGTATTTCGAATGGTATACATGGCTTCGAAGGACTTGTCATTCGTTGATACAACCAAGAAATTCGCATTATATATACAATTACCCCAAGACATACTTTACAATCAAATCATTTTCAGCGGTGTCTGAAACTGTAGCACAGTATTTCGGACACATAGCACGGAAGTCAAATTTTTTACTATGTCCTGACTGCCTTAAGCCTAGCTTATATGCGCCCCGTCGAATAGTTAAGAACAGTAAACGCCACCAAAAATCAATCAACCCATTCAACTCCGGAATTGTAGACATTCATGAAATTACCCATAGCTGCTACCAGAATTAAAGCACAGGACTGAAACCTCCTTTTGTTCGTATTAGCATAGGCCTTCCAATTGTAGTAATCGCATGAGGATATGACGAATGAGGGCGGAATGGGAAATTGCCCACAAAAAACCTTTTTCTTCTGAATTTCAGACCCCTTGGAAGTCCTATTAATGAAATAATCATGAAAACGAAGCCATCAAAAATACGTTGCTGCACACAAAATACATTCTCTACATCCCTTTACAACCCAATAAATGAATCAAAAGAAAACAGTTGTTAAGGAGAAAATGAAACGGCGTCTCATAATTTTGACTCAGGTGTATTTCCCGCTGGAATTCTTTTCTAGAGCAGACAGCTATTTCACATGCACCGCACTGAAATCTTGTCTAGACTATTCTCTCGCATGGCAGAACAAATGTTATACCTGCCTCTTTTCAGAAGCTATTCCACCAAGTGTTCAGCTGCATCTGCGAAGCAAATCTTGCCCCCTTTTCTGATACTACTGTTGGGGTGGGCTCTTCGACAGACCTGGCTCAGTTACCCTTCCAAATTCAATCACCTCGCAAGTAAGTTCCTTAAGTTTTCAAACGACTTGTGTCTTTCTTTCATAACAGATTGAACACGAAGGCAATGTCGAGCACATAGAAGAATAGCTTGGGGTTCATCTGATAGTCTTCATTTTCATACCATAGGAGAACGCATCTGATCATACTTGTCAACATGCCCCGTATTGCAGATATAGACTACTATGGCCTGTTGGAAGTAGTTCAGAGGATGATCAGGAAATTTTCAACACCTGGTGGAACATGCATGTTACGTATAAGGGTGGATCAAATGAAAACGGAAGACACGGAGTTATGGACATCGAATTGCATCTTGTATGAAGATGACTATCATTAAGAAGAAGTGCTGATAATGTCCTTTTTGTTTCAATTACCCACAATATGATGTGATGTTTGCCAGTGAGAAGAAGCAACCTTGTGCCGAGAATTTTGCTGTTCGCGAAGTGCATCGACGAATGACTGCAGTGTATGGAGAACATGCTCTGTCACTGATCCGTGTGCAGGACTGGGACGAACATTTTCGCGAAGGACGGGAATCACTACAAGATGATGAGTGACCTGGTCAATCGCACAGGATCATCACAGATAACCCGATCCAACGAGTTGACCAGATCAGCCACGAAAATAGGCGCGTGAAGATGAATGCCATTAGTAAAAATGTTGATGTGAATTATGATTCAGTGCAGACTGTCATCAAAGAAAACTCCAATACAGAAAACTGAGTACACACTGGGTGCCACACAACCTCACAGAGGAAAAGAAGAGCTTCCGGATGGGGTTGTCATTGCAGCATCTTTTGCGTTCTGGTGAGGATGACACTCTTCTCTTGAGGCTTGTTACAGGTATTGAATCGTGGTGCTATCATTTCCAAACAGAAAGCAAAAGACAAAACCAGCAATAGAAACATCAAGGCTCCACAACACTCAAGAAAAGCATGGTGGTGGCGATCTGAACTCAGATCATGTATGAATTTAAAGTTTGGACAGACTTTTCCCTTAAGCACTTACACCTAAGTAAATCTTAATGCAACATCGATGTCCCAAACACCCCCTGTCGATAAGAGGTCTCAAGAGAGATTAGGCTGTTATCACTAAATTAACTTAATCTTTTAATCACAAATAATGGATCACATAAACAACACCTATAAATGAAATAATTTAAGAAAAGTTTATATTTTTCCAGCCGCCCCAGCTCCATACATAATTTTAAATATAAAAATAAATACTATATGTCAACATAAAAATATATGTAACGATCTATAGGGGCTTATCGTCTTGCATAGTCTTTTAAGCCTTTATACTCAAAAGTAAAATTACACTATATTAAAAAAAGAAGACAGTCACTTCCTCGCCCAGCCATTCATACAAGCCAACAATTAAAAGACTAATGATTATGCTACCTTTGCACGGTCAAGATACCGCGGCCATTAAAATCAAAATTCATTGGGCAGGCCAGACCGTATATTTTTATCAAAAAGCCATGGTTTTGATAAACAAGAACTAAATTTATTTGCCGAGTTCCTTTAACTCAAGCTAAAACATATACTAATACCATCATAATTTCTTATTAAAAAAATTAGTAATAATAGAACAGTAATATATGACCCAAATCAAAATAATAAAATATTATAAAATCATTAAATAAATTATAACAAAATCATAATTGATAGTTATTTCTAAGCCCACAATGATAAATTAACTTATTACACGATTATAGAAAAATACCCAATCAAGAGCAAATCCCCCTCGATCATAATTAACCAAAAAATAAATAATTAAAAACTATATATTATACCCATGGTTACTACATTAAACGTTAATTCCTATTCAACCAGATATCACAAAAATCGATTAACCTTTCACTACCAAAATACTATTAAAAAGCAGTTCGAAATCAACACATCTCATATTTATCTTAATTCTTAATTTGCTTCGGGAGAAAACAATACAACTTCAGTCATAAATACCCCCTGATACAAAAGGTACAGTTCTATAAGCTTTCTTAAAAAAATAACTTTCAAATATTTAAACAACCACTTCCCACACAGTACTCATTCACTATCACTTAAAACAATTTAATTAATAAAAACTACCAAACTAATTTAATCCTTATATTATCTCACTTAACAGAAACAAACAATTCAATCAACATTAGTAATAATTTACCTAATCATCAAAGTAATCTGAATCGCACAGAAACCTCCTCCGTGTAAACGTTAGCTAAACTAACAAGCTCAACTTTGATCAAACTAAGCACATTTTCCAATACGCCTACTATGTTACGACATATCTCACCTAAAAATGAGAGCGACGGGCAATGCTTATATATTTTAGAGCTCTACTCAACAGAGTAATATAACTGAAAATTACATTCAAATCCACCTTCATCATATCTTTCAATAAAAATTCGTTATAATCAAATTATTGTAACCCATCTCCACTTATCAATCCGCTGCACCTTGACCTGATTTTATCTTTAATTAAAATAATGAAAACCACCTTCAAATTTCCTCAACGGCGGCGGCATACAAACTGCGTACTATAATAAGTAAGATTATAACATGGACTATCGATCACGGGACAGGTTCCTCTGAATAGACTAAAATACCGCCAAATTCTTTGGGTTTCAAGAACATAACAATTACTACCCCAATTTTCATCACTAACTTTACAATGTTTATAATAGGGTATCTAATCCTAGTTTATATTAACACTTTCATAGCCTAAATAAAAAGAACATAAACAAGCATAAGAATTTCATCTACCAAAATAATTATACTAATTCTCATTAAACAAAATATTAACTACGACAATCATTATCTTTTCCCTTTGTTCCCCGTCTAACCGCGGCAGTTGGCACGAATTTTACCGGAACTTATTACAATTACCTACCTCAAACTTACATTAAATAAATAAAATCAAGAACTGCTAAATCATTCCTGCATACTTTAATCCTTAAAAACAAAGCACAATTAACTCTATCTTACTCAAAATAATACATGTACAAAAACCACAAAAAAGAAAAACAAGCCAGAATAAAACTTTACTTATAAATTATAAAGTTATATGCATTAAAAGCATAAAGACTATTTCCCGGTAACAACAAAAATTAGAATAATATAATCGCCACAAGCCCCCCGAACAACAGATTTTATATTTTAGGATACAATTTTTTTTCGTTGTTGTATCCTAAAATATATATTGAAAACCTCCATAAGCATATGCTGTAAATACTAGCAAGTAATTTAATCGTATGTACATTATTTATTTATCTAGCCGGTAATATAGCTATTAATTAAGATATAGTATACTCTGTAATCCTTATTGTACTTTTGACAACTTTATCCTATTTTTATTACACAAACCCTAAATCCTTATTAATCCCTTTAATCAAATAACTTTTTATTTTTTTATAAAAAATAAATGAAATGCCTGAATAAAGGATTATCGTGAAAGGATAAATAATGTATAAACATATACTTTCATTACTAACTCGCTTATGCCTGGAAAAATTAAACTTTCTCCTTCAACACCAAAAGTTAACATGCACCCTACATTAAAGTATAAAAGAAAGATAAGCTAATAAAGCTAATGGGCTCATACCCCGCCAATGAAGGTTTCAAGTGAACCCTCCTCTTTCTAATCCTCACCAATCCTAAAATATTAATGTTTACACTAACATCGATTATAGGATCACTAGTCTCTGTATCATCAACCTCATGGTATGGAGCTTGAATAGGATTAGAAATTAACCTTCTATCCTTTATCCCCCTAATCTCAAAAACCAACAATCAACGAATCTGCGCTAAAATATTTCCTAGTGCAAGCCTTAGCCTCAATAATTCTAGCCGTCGTGATTCCATAGCCATTTACTAACAAATATTGGTAACATAATTATAATAACCTCTCTAGCTCTCAAATTAGGAGCAGCTACCCTACATTTCTGACTAGTAGAAGTAATAGAAGGCATAAACTGGATAAACTGCCTATTATTGATAAGATGACAAAAACTAGCTCCCCCTTACACTTATAACACACACACAACAATTATCCCCAGTACTATATTCTGGTTCATCCTCTCATCAGTAACAATTGGGGCCATTGGAGAACTCAATCAAACTTCACTACGAAAAATTACAGCCTTTTCCTCGATTGCTCATCTAGGCTGATCCCTAACAGCAATCTTATGTCATAACACAAGATGATTCTATACCCTTCAATAACCTCACTCTTTTCAATGTCCAAAATTTACTACTTAATCAAGTCTTTAGTACAAAATTAACCCAATTACAAAACTTGCGATTTTTACTTACCCTTTCATTAGGCGGTCTTCCTCCATTCTTAGGCTTTCTACCAAAATGAATTATCATTACAAAAATTACTCAAATACAATTTATTGGCCACCTCCTAATCATAATCGCAATAGCTCTAATTACTTTATATCATTATTTACGCACTGCGTACTCCACATTCACTTTAACGAACACAATCCAAACCTGAACAAAAATAACCCCATTGAAATGACAAGAAATAATCAGACTTACAACTATTAATATCTCCTTTAATTTTAAGTTCAAGCAATTAAAATAAGGCCTTAAGTTAACAGCAAAATACTGACTTTCAAAGTCTCTTATAAAGAAAAGTTTTTAGGTCTTAATGCAACTATTCCGCATTTCCCTAGACTTGCAACCTAGTATCATAATTATTGACTATAAGACCCCATCTAACAAGAGAAACAACAATTCCATTTGTAGATTTACAATCTATTGCCTAAAATTTCAGCCATCTTGTCCTAATTCTTACTTATACTAACCATATTGTTCCGATGATAATTTTCCACAAACCATCAGGGTATTGGCGCAATACATTCGGAGAATTCAAAGGAGGTGGAGGATTCTCCGAAATTCTCTGAAGTAAAAGTGGGTCAAAGTAAAAGTGTTTTCGTGCACTTTTCGTTTCTGATAAGCCCAGAACTGTTCAGTTGGGCGCAACTATGATGGGTTTGGAGAGTTGTCCTTTCTCGCGACGAAAGTCATACTCAATTCCAGCATTTTGTGAAAGTTGCCACAACGCAATTAACTGCTGCGAGATGGGGTCCAAAGATGTAACCTGGATTATCAGGATAGAGCTGTTGAATATACGGGTGCAATGCATTCCCTGATGTTCGTTCCAGCGTTCATCCCTCCCCGGGACACTTGCAAAAATGGTTCTGGATGTCTTTTTGGGACAGTGGATAACGACACCGCCACTTTATCTACGAATTTGGCCTTCTAATGTGAACTTTTCGCTGGCGATGCTGCTTCATCCTTCTTCACAAAATATTTGATCGGATGTGGGGAAAGGAAAGGGCAATAGCTTTGGTTGTCCAATTAAACGTCCAGATCAAATAAAGCATATTTGGTTCCCTTAAACAAATGGGACAGTCGTTTTCGCTGCTGCTTCATTTGTTCAGGCTTGACTTCAGGGCCAATTTTCTGTTTCCTTTCTATGTATCCGATATCTTACACTACCTTCTTCGTCGTTTTGTGACAGTGTCTGAATTTCTTCCCCAGTTGCTGTAGCTGAAGATGACTTTCGTGTGCAGGGTCCTTTGCATAACTTGGTTCCCATTTCTGTCAAATTTCTTCCTCGGGCGACCAGCTCCTGTCTTACTCTTCACTCCCTACGCATTTACTATCTTCATTGGATACTTGTAAACCCAACTTCAGCCACATTCTTCCTTAACAAAATGTTTTACAGTATCTGTCTTACTGTCAAAAGGACGCTGTAGGAGAAGCAGCTCCAAATTTTCCTGTTCAACTATTGCACATTAATTTAATTTTATTTATCTGTACATTATGCAGCGCTAACCAACACAAACTGGGTGCCGTTCAGATCTTCGAGTGTGTATGTTTTAATGGCCATCGTTGATTGGGTGTTTTATTCATGCGGCACGTGAGATAAGTTGTGGACGTTTTTCCTCCCCACCCGTTACATCTTATGAATTCACGCAGCTTCCAAACAAGATTTTTAATCCAGAAGGATGCCCCACATTGCAATGCGCATATGCAGTGTGATTTTTAACTTCTTTCCCCCCGAGATAGTATCTCCTACCTAGGCCCTGGACGACTACTTTCTAACATCATCTTCCCCAATTGTTATGAGAAGAACAAAGGTAATAAGTATACTCAAATAAATTCCGTTCCAGTCACATACCTCAGATACTCTTTGACTTACAGCTATGAAACAAATAATGTTATGGCAAGTGAATATTCAGAATTGATTAATGATATTTGAGAAACCAGTTGCATACTAGAAATTTCTTGGGAGAGTCAGTTGAAAATTTCTATTCAAAATAAGTTTAATATTTTGCTTAGTTGGAATCTACATTAAAATCTTCATATCTTTTAAGTTAAATATGTTTTTATATTTCGTATGACAACCAAAGCTATTGCCTCTTCCTTTCCCCACATCCATCAAATATTTTGTGAAGAAGGTAGGGGCAGCATCGCCAGCCAAAAGTTCACATAAAAAGGCCAAATTCGTAGAGAAAGTGACGATGTCCTTATGCACCGACCCAAAAAGGCATCCAGAACCATTTCTGCAAGAGTCCCGGGGAGGGATAAACGTTGAAACATACAGGGAATGCATTCCACCCGTATATTCAACACCACTATCCTGATAACCAAGGTTACATCTTCTGACCCCATCTCGCAGCAGTTCATTGCGCAGCGGCAACTTTCACAAAATGCGGGAATTGACCATCACTTGCGTCGCGAGAAAGGACAACTTTCCAAATCCATCATAGTTGTGCCTAACTGAACAGTTCTGGTCTTATCAGAAACGAAAAGTGCACGAATTACTTTAGAGAATTACGAATTACTTTTACTTCAGAGAATTTCGGAGAATCCTCCACCTCCTTTGGGGAATCTCTTGTGCACTTACTGCATCATCCATTTTTGGATAGAGCAAGTTTGAAGTCTTTGAGGATATCATGCCGCATCAATGCTACTGTTGATGATATTGAAAATATCAAGTCCTAAAATTCACTTTCCCACGCTTTCGTCAGCCTGTAGCTCCGATGCAACGCGGAATTTCCAGCCCGTTGCCTGAGACTGTTTCTCTTGTTTTTTATGTACTACCATTCCTGCACATTTGTCCGTTTATTACGTCAACAGTCAGTAGTAATAGTAAATGGAGAAACTATAAAAATTCCAAAATATCAGGAATTTCCCTTTATGCTGTTATTTTGAAGGTTGTTCAAAATAACGTGTTAATAACGTTGATGTGGATTGCACAAAGGATAAAACGTTTAAATTATAATATGACGGAAAATGTTCAACTTTTGTTTTTAAGGATAATTTTTGGGGTTTCGAAACACGTATTAGAATTCAACATACTTTCACATAGCGTTTGGATATAAAAGATACTAGCTGATATACAATCAGAGACGTATACAATCAGAAAGTTTGTCCGGCATCGTCACAAATGACGTCATATATACAGAAGTAATGACGCACGTCGTGTTACTTTAGCAACTGATAATTGAAAATGTACGTAATACACATATTGCAGCAAATTGTATGATTAGATAATGTTGCTTGTGAGAGCGGATTTCTATACTTGCCCTATTAAACCATATGAATTCCGTGACAATGAAAAATCTATGTAGGGAAATCTCTCTGAAGTATAAATTCCGCTAAAATAAATGCATTGGAGCTACATCACAATTTATGGAAACGATGTCCTTTGTGACGATGCTGCGCTAAATTGCAAGTCCCTAATTCGAAATGATAGATGTTTAGAGGTGATGGCAAAGGAACGTTTGCTAGTTTCAAGATCCAAGATGCTTTACTTTTGCTTGTCTATATGCATAGCACCCAATATATCTATCTATCTAAATAGAAAGGGGTGGTAATGCAAGATTCAGAAGAGACATGGAATGGTGTTACTTACAGACCTAATATCGTTGCGTAGTCCTCCTTGCACAAAGGTTGGTAAAGGGTTTGCGCTGAACAATGCACCGTCCTAAGCAAGTACTAGAACCTATGCACACGACGGGATTATGCTATGAACGTATGACATTAGTGATGGAAGCACAAATGAGTCTTGCACCATGAACAACGAAGCAGTACACTTAAAGTACAGTCACAACGTTCACATATTGTGGTTTCCTTTGTCAAGCAGAACTGTTGAGGAGTGGCGAAATCTGGAGGAGGAATCCTGTAGCAAACCATGAATATTTGATCATGTCGCGGAATTGTGGGGAACTAAACTGATAAGAAAAGAACGATTGTAATTATAAAATATTGTTCCTCTGAAAAGGTTCAAAATGTAAATTTTCATGACCAGCTAATAATTCTCATTTCACCAGTGAAGTGATTTGCATTGCCGGAAGTAAAATTTGTTGAAAGGTTGAATTTTCCCTGTAGATCCAGGAGAAATTTGAAAAAGTTCAATTGTCTTTCTGGAATGCATACCTTCTAAACAGGAGCTATCATTGTATGCAGTCCACGAATCCAAAAGTAGAGTGCACTTATCTTCTGTAAAAGGGAAGAAAGCTTTCTGATATCATTCTGTTAATTCTAGCCTACCCATTTTACCGGATTTTGAAGCTTTCACAATAATGTTTTCTGTTTTGAATGTTTTTTAGTAACTGTAGGGCCAACAATTCCTGCCAGTTCTTGTAACACTATGAGCACTTTCGGGAGCGGAATACCATTCACACTTATTGTACGCATGATTGTGTAAGAGTGAGTGAGAGCGTTGATTGATTGGACCATGGCTTGCGTATGCTTTTCTCTAACAAACGATAATGTGCGTCTAGCTCTCATCTCCTTTTCAAAGCCACTCGGATCTGTATTAAACATTTGCGATGGTACATAGTCAGCAAGCTTTTTCGTTGTTGATTCGACTGCAGATTTTTGGAGTTCCAGCTCGTCCTTCGTGTATAGCCGAGAGACGAATTTGGTTATTTTTCTGCTTTTAATTCTATAATGTCTCTCAAAATTATAGATCCAGGCTTTCGATGCTACAAAATTAGATACTGTTTCTTTCTGTGCAAATTCCATACTCCATATTTTCAAATCTTCATCACATAAGCTTTGCCTGTTCTATCTCGTCTCCAAAAACCGCGCAAACAAATTTTCATATATTTTCTCTCGCACTCTACTGGATTTACTTTACTATTTTGTAACTGTGCTCTCCATTTATGCAAATGCCGTTGGGACGTAACAAACCAAAATTTTGAACGGACTCTTCCGCCCACCTTCGTTGAGCCAGTAATTTACTTTTTTTTTTCTTTTATAACCTAAGCCGATACATTCTTTCGATTTTTTCTCCGGACTTGGTGCATAAGTTGAAACCGACGACGTACGTGGTGAATAACTTTCATCATAACTCGAAGAAAATATTGGTTAAGATTTCTTGAATGAAATCATGTAACAAGCGAACTGATTAACTAATTCTGATTAAATTGACGTATTGACATTCGTCATCCTTTGAATCTGCATCTTGTTGTTCGATATCAAGAGAAACATCAACAGAAGGGTCTGCTCCTAGCAGATGTTCTAGAAGCTTTATTATACTATCTGCCATTTGTTTTTCTTGTTCACTCGTTTCGCTTCCGAAGTGATCTTCTCATCACGAAAATAGTTTATCGCGAATATTGACAAGATTCAATGGCTCCTTCAAATCTCACATTGTAACATCTTCCACACAGTTCACTGCACTTATCTCTCTTAAAACTCTGTTACACTTAACGTACTTCCAACGAAATGTCAACACTATAATGTCACCGTTTCGCGGTAACTTTTCTGAGAGACATTCAAGCAGCACACTCCCAATCGAGAACGCTATGATGACAAACTGACAAGTGAGAGATGTTTACATGAGCACCCAGTGCATGTTACTCGCTACTAGATTAGGGCTTCTCAACATTTCTAAACTCTTCAGTCAAACTACCATGACCAGGCGACTTTCACAAATGCAGCGATCTTTCAGCCAAGGATACGATGACAGCTTGCCTCTTCATTTCATGGATTAGTCAAGGTCAAGGTCATTATAGTTGTGTCACCTATAATGCGTGTTCTCAAATACCTGCCGCACCCTTCCAATGTACACTCATGCTCAAAAAATTTTTCGCATGTCTTTATTTGACAGTTTTTGACAAATAATATTTTTCTCCTTAGTTTTTGACGTTCGCTTAATTGTTATACTTGTAAAGTATGTAAAAATGAATATTTCCTGAAATTTTGTCACAGAAATATTAATAAATAACGAAACTAGAAAGAAAATATTAAAAATTGAGAAATAGTCGAAAAATTTCTGTCAAAAAATCAGAAATTTGACAACATAGGGAAATTCGCAGGGAAATTTAGAGGACAAAAAGGGAAATTGTTTTCGCTCGCCGAAACAGTCCATATCTTTAGCGCTACCTGAAACTGAAAATAGAGAAACGTTGATTCAAATGAACATTACGCAAACAAAGATTCAGATATAATGCATGCGCTATATAATCATGTGACAGAAACTATTATATTCCCCAAAATGGAGCGAAAAAACTTATAAAATCTCATTTAATTTTCGAAGCGAAGACTGTCAAGTAAACGGTGAATCAATGAATGCTTATCAAGCCTTGATATAGGAACGTCCTCGTGGCGTAGTGGTTAGACTTGGGACTTCTGGTGTAAAGAGTCCTTAGTTCGAATCTTCTCTTATCCCTAAAGTATTTTTTTTTTAGATTTTCTAATATAAAACGGGGTAATTAATTTTTGTAGTTTCCGAATGTATTTATCTTTTATATATACTCGCATTGTTTATAGAATGGTCTTTTCTACATTACCAGTAGTGTAACTCTTGTGTATTAAATTCAAAAACAATAAATATTTACTTAAAACTGTATTCTCATGTAAGGTTTAGCAACAGGTCCTATGAATGCATGTGCTCGAGAGCAGTTACACTTTCAGTATGTAAACCCAACCCATATTAAAACTAGTCATACACATTACGCTTCCAGTTCCCAACATGTATTAGAACGTTATTTGTATAAATGTTACTTTCATCTTATTTATAATATCATTGTCTAACACTTCATTTAGTTTTCGAAAGGTAACAATGTAAAATGCCTACAGGTTTCTAGATTATTCTATTATTATTATTATTATTTTAGTAGAGTGCAAAAGGTCTAATTTAGAAATAAATTATATTTTACGTAAGGATAAGTATGTTTACGTTACAAATATAAATAGTGTAATTTCTATACTCCACTTCAGCAATTTGTTTTCGTTATCATAATTCAGGATGACTGAAGTGGAAGAGAGTCTTTTTACGAGTTTTTTTTTTAAACCAGAATGAGTACTTCATGCGTTGTAGTAAAATAGGAATAAAAATGAAGGAAAAATTAACTGTAAAACATGAAAAGAAGGTTATTACTGTGATATAAGCGATCAACATGGCGGTAGCAAATACTTGACCAGCATTAGACTTGTTGTTAAGGTAAGAAAGACCTGTTACATTTCTGCATGTGTGCACAAATCACAGCGAAACTGAAAACCGAGACCTTCCAATAAGGCAAAAGAAACTACGCGGTGTTTCTCGACGATTGTCTGCCGATAACGGTAAATACTGATATTTATTTTAAACATTACGGGATATATCAAGTAACTTTTCCAAATGTCTAAATAGTGAGCACTAATTTGAGCTGTTATTGTTTTAAATGCAAATAGATTAATTACAAGTATGATTGCAGTACTCATCTTATAAGATAGTTTGTAGGGGGATTTCCAAATAATATAGTAGTTCATATCGGTTACTTCGAGAAATAAAGGAAAATACCTGTTATCACCGCAAAAGTCTTTTTCTGCCTGTTCTACGAAAACAGAAAGTTCTGGGTACAGATCCACAACACGAAAGCTTAATTAAAATTAATTTAAGAGCACTTGTAAATTGTGTGGACTTTAATCCATTAGGACGTTGTAGCGACCCATTTCCGCTTGGTCGCAAAATAACTTACCCTCTCCCCTTTTTTGCATCTTCTTTTTCTTTATTGTTCGCGCTTTGTTGCCGATATTTTTCGTCTTCAGCTTTCTTCAAAGAGTTTTATTTGTCCAGATGACAATGAAGATTAGCCATACAGAACATCCCTTTCATTGTTGTTTGCTTGGATTTTTATGTTTATTGCTTCTTCATTTTATTACTGAATATTTCTTTGC
>JAGDQP010024840.1:0-13294 GCA_022664845.1 Lepisma saccharinum
AAAACTACCGTTGCAAAGAAATATGGGTTGTAAGCGTCATATCTAGGAGACATCACATGATGACATGATAAAGTGACATCTGCATTACATTTCTTATTTACATTTAAGGATAAAGAGATGTCAGACTAGAAAGAAATAACCAGAAAAACAAACAAGTAATAGGCACATAAAAAAACGGAGAAGAAGAAGTCTAAGAATTCAGGTTATGACACTGGCAGATTTATACATTTTTAAGCCCTCTAGTGTAACGAGAGGAAAAAAGACCATAAATAAAAAAAGAACCGTGAAAGATAGTAAGAATAGATAGTAAAAAACAATAAAAATGACATGGAAAGGATTGAGAGAGAACGTCTTTGGAAAAAGAAAACAAAAAATGATAGCGGGGAGGAGGAACGAGAATGATGTGATCATTATTTTAAGCCAGTGAAGCAGGAAGAGAAATGAAGAAATAAGCTGCTTCATGCGTCATTACGTTCTATGAAAAGGAAAAGCAAAGAAGCTACGACAGGAATAAAGCTGAGAAAATAAAGAGACCCTTTTTTGTAAAAGAAAAATTATGTACGAGAAGGATCTAAGCCATTGGGAAGACAATCAACATTCAATTTCACATTCAGATCGCTTAGCAATATTACATTTACTTGGAGTGGAAAATACTGACGAAGAGACAATTAAGAATATAATTGATTTGGGATGCTTAAAGGTGAAGCATAGCTCGTTCGTACTGATATTAGAAGAACGCTTGTATTGTAATGATGTCTTGTCCAGGAACTCAACCCGCCCTTAACTGTTACCATGATGGAAACACATTTCAACTTATTACCGCAAAAAAATATGATAATCTCCAATTAATAATTCAAATAATCATATGAGCTTTACCAACAGTTTGTATGTACAGTTTCTTTAAAGGTATGTACAGGCATACACTCTGTTGTGAAAATAATAAAGATATGCCCTATTTAACGCTCCATGAGACACAAAGAACAGGAATCTGACGGGGTGTGAAAAAATCCAGCTTAGTTTGTTGCTCTAGTCTTCCCGTGTAAACAAATTGCAAATATTGATAACTACGTGACCAAATTAAGAGACAACATCTTGAAACAACCGGAAAATATGTCAATTACTCATGCACTATCATTTGATATGTTAAGAAAACGCATATATTGAAGTGTCACGTCATCACTGCAATGTACAAGATAGCAAGTAGAGTATTAATGAGATACTTTGACTTTTGGATGATAAAACACAATTGATAAAGTATTTTATTGTTTTTCGAGCTATCTATATAAAGTATATATAATGTCTTTTATTATGGAAAATCGTCCAAAACTTACAATTTCAAATACTAACAGCTGTGTGTTTGTTTGTATGTGTAACACGATACAAATCTACATACTCGCATTGATTTCAACCAAATTTTCCATAGATGTTCCTTGGGTCCAAGCGCAGAAGTTAGATGTATTTTAAGTGAACGGAACTGAATGTGCCGTGATCTAATTAACCAAAACAGTAATTTCATTGTTCATAGTAATACAATAAGTACATTGTTTTCATATTTAAGTCGTAAATAAATAAATAGCTTAGAGTTTTAAATTCAAATTGCGATTGCTGTAAACCAAAATATTTAGATTTAATTTAATTTTAACAAACATGATACTAACAAGGGATGGTCACGATACGCTTTCGCTGAATTCCAACTCAAACATAGTGCATCTGATAGAGAATGGTGAGATACTGAGAATACAAAAAAATAATATGCGATGGACAAAGGGGAGCGGAGCTAGGGAGAATGAAACCTCGAAATTCACAGACGTTAAATAAAGGATATATCCACAGTGATTTGGAATAAAAGACCCTACTTTCAGGAGGTGATTTCTGACATCAAAAAAAGTAAAACAGTTCCTATGAACATGGGTGAAATTCCGCTTAGTTTTGGAGATATTCCGCTTCCAACTTTGAGCCCAAGTTTAACGCCTAGCAATGGGAAGAAATGAATAATTTTCAATAAGACAGAAACTACTGATTGAAAGAAAATTCCGTTTGCGGAAAATTGTTTCTAGCAACACGGTGGACATCAGGAGTGAAAACACGATGTCACCGTTTTGTCAATTTTGCCAACGAGATATAACATTTTAATTTTTGAAATGTCACTACATGTAATTGCCTTTGATGTCTTCTAGTGATGATAAAGAACATACTTTAAGCACACACCACAGTGTTGTAAACTATGTATAAGACAGAAAGATTTTCACGATTTTATACAAACAAGGAATAAGTCCATCTCAAATCGTCCAGCTTGGTTGCTCGACCTCTTTCATTACTTTTTATGAATACTTATATTTATTTTATAAGAATAATTCAAAATGGGTATTCTTTTAATTCTATCACCATCGATTAATTAATGGTCGCCGTTTTTTCCATTCATTTACAAAAATCCAAGAAGCTAATCTTATAATCATATCCCGCCTTGTTGCATTATAGTATTAGTTTAACTACCCAAGTATCATTTCCGGATTTGCAAGATCTGGGAGGTAAGTTGTTTTCTGTAAAAATAGCTTCCATGGGTTTATTGAACTTTGAAACGAAAACGCTCTTCAATTGTTGTCGATGCCAGTCTCGATGAGATGCCACTGAGCTATTTCAGCAAGTTTAGATGGTGATAAACCTTTACAGTAAGGTGTTTTGAGTGTTGTTTCCAAATGAGCTGATGGTCAAAGGTGATTCCTCAATATTTAACTGTATGTGTGGGCCTGATGCATGTCTGATGCACACGTAATCGTTGATCAGTTGGTAAAAGAATATGGTATGCGTTTTCGTGGCATTGATGATGAATTTCCTTTTAAAAGTTACGTAACATTTTCGTTAAAGAGTCAATTGCTGGTTTCAGTTTTATTTGTCTGTTGTAGTATGCGAGCTGTAACGAGAAAGGCTGTATCGTCTGCATGTTGATATAGTTAGATGTCTTCTGGTACTGTTAGTAGGTCTGAACAGTTTAACAAGTAATCTAATGTGGAGAGCACTGAACCTTGTGGTACTCCTGTGAGTACGAAGATGGGAAACGAACTGCGGTTATTGATGCTAATGTAGGCGAGTTGATTTGAGAGGAAGTTGTAGATGTATCTGACGTAAGAAACAGATAAATGGAATTGTGGTTATTTTCAGATGAGTCCATAAAAACGTATTTATCGAATGCTTTTTACACCGAACAAGAAAAGGCATGAAAGTTTACAGTTATTGAAATGATTTGTGATATGCTTGGAGAGGTGTAGGAATTGATCCTGAATACTGTATCTGGGTCGGAATCTTGCTTGGTATGTTGGTAGAAGATTTCTGTCTTGCGCATATAGGCGAAGGGGTTTTACTATGCTGTCCTCAAGATTTTACTTAAAAGTTTTTTTTTAGTATAGAAGTGAGTTGGATAGGGCTGTATAAGTATACAGAGGCGGCAGGCTTGTCGAATTTGAAAAAAACATTAACGCCTTTGAAGTTTCCATTGCGCTAATTAGAAACCGGTGTGTAGAATGAAGTTGAAAATAGCAGCAATCAGTAACATTAGTCTTGTAGTCCCTTCCCAGGTATGTTTATAAGTATTACCGTTTAGTCCAGAAGCGGCATTCTTTCTGGCGATGGTGGTAACAATTCCTTTGACTGTAATCGGCGCTATGAGATAGTTGTTTTCTTTGATTTGATGGTATGAGTGAGGCTGTAGAGCTGGTGAAATCATATTCAAATCTATTTACTGGGTACGTTTCTTGGAATATGCCCACTTGGCGGTGTGATGAATTTTTTGTAGATTAGCTGCAAAAGCGTTTGCTTTTTCTTAATGTAATGTAATGGTTGGTCATCCTGTAGTAACTGGTGTGTTGTTTCTGTCCTTTTACCGGTGAGCGTATTGAAGCGCTTACAAAATTTTGTCAGATGTGCTGTATCTTGTAACTAGTTGCAAAGTTTTACCCCTTGTCTAAGTTTATATGCTGCATTATAGTTGAGAACTGATCACTGTAGCTGACAGTGCAGTTGTAATGAAGCTAGACTGCGAGCTCTAATGTACTATCTGAAATCCTTCCATGTGTGTTTAATCTGTGTGAGATAATTATGTAATAATTTCGTCTTAAACGGTGATGCAGACATCGGTATGTAGCTTGTTGATACGGTCTGTATGGTGTTGGTGATCTTGCTAAGTATTTCATAAAGTGCTTCGTTTCTGCGTTCGTGAAGGGTTTGTAGACTGCCGTTGATATAGTTTTAGTATTGGTTCTAATTTGATAAGTCGAATCAATGGTAGTGGTACGTAGGATAAGTGAATCGGGTGTTTGGATAAGACGGCGGTGTAAGATTATTTTAACTGGAACGTGGGCGCTGCCTGCAGTATCCAGAACTTCGATGCGGATGCGTTGAGTCAGGTTGGGGGAGAAGATAACTTTATCAGGGGTGATTTGTGTAATTGTATTTATTTATTAAGTTTCATTTACAGCTGGAATTGCCATTTTACACTGGAACCAAATAACATTGCAAAAACCACATAACATTACTACAAACTAAATAACATTAAATTAAATTATAAAGCGACAGATAACTCAGAAAAAAAAACACAACAGCGATTATAACACACAAGAGGAGGAACTCAGATATTGATATTTAGCGCTCGACGGAAAGTGCTTTCAGTTCCAAAAATGTCAATATTTGAATCAAAATTATACATATTTACAAGTCTATAGAATAAGAAGCGCTGCAGTATACTTAGCCTAAGCGTGGCACAATGAAGCAGGTTATTATTTCTTGTTAGTCGCAAGGGAACACTGCTCTCCAGTTCTAAGATTCCCATCAAGTATCTTGTATAAGTACATCAAATCTGCCAGCTTGCGACGTGAAGAGGGAATGTGAAGACCAAGAACGGATAATAACTCGGGCTTGCTTAAGCTACGTACCGATGGTATTCTTCTTTTGACTATAGCAAGAAAGAAGTGCAGAACAGAATCAATATGAGAAAGATTTGATATACTAGCCATGTTCCAAATTAGGGAGCAATATACAATTTTAGGGGAGAGGAAAGGTTTTGTAGAACATACTCAATGAATGAAGGTCATTAATTTCTGTAAATCTATAGAGACGACCAAGTACACGCATAGAACTGTTAGTTATAGAAGTCACGTGATCAGCAAACAAAAGTTTTTCGTCAAATGCCATTCGAAGGTCTTTTGACAGGAAACTTTAACGATAGGATTATCTCCAATGAAATAGGTAGATTTGATTTGATTCTTATTTAAAGAAATAGCAAGAAAATAAGATTTTGAGGGATTTGTTTTCAAGCGCCATGCACTGCACGTGTCCAAGGGGTTGGAGATCAGTAACATCCTGTAATGATCTCATTTCTTGAAACAATTTACAGTCGTCAGCAAAAAAGGGAATTTTTGTTTCAGATGACGAGAAATAAGACGGGAGATCATCCATATTTAGAAAAAAATGGAGAGGACCCAATACATAACCTTGAGGTACACCATAGAGAACGGGAACAAATTTAGAAGAGGATTCGGAAAGAATAACACGTTTTTCGTGGCCAATGTGATAGTCTCACATATCGGTGGGCTAGTTTATTAAGAAGAAGATTACATTCAATTCTGTAAAAATCCTAACTTAGATCTAGATAGATGACATCAAGTTGTGTGTAACTAGATAAGGATTGAGTAGCATCAGAAAGTAACAAGGACAGATTGGTAAGAGTTGAGCTACCAGGAAGAGAGCCATGTTGAGCAGAGTCTAGATAGGGTGAGACAAAACTCAAACCAGGTAGGATATTTAGAAGATTGTCAAATTTTTGTAGGATCAGAGTTCTTAAACGCAGCATGTATTGCATCAGGAAACAAATCAATAGCTTCATTCGCAGTTAGGTTTTCAAGCATACACCACGGGAAAAAAATGAAGAGATCGGTTAATAGCATCCCAAGGAGACTTTCTCCAAAGAGAAATATGTTGCCTTGGTGTGAAAGAAACCTTTAACTTTGTTTTGAAATGATTAATTCTGAGTTCCACCTCCAAACTCTCATGATCAGATGAAAGTAAGTTTAGGGACGGAGTGATGGTACATTTATCACATGTGGATAAAACATAACCCAAGATTCTATTCCCCTTTTTATTGTACATATTGTGTTGGAAAAGTCCAAGCCCCTTGTATAAAATTTTCCATTAACCAAGCTTCAATATTATATATGGGAACCCCCAGTTTATATATTTGAGCACATTATGTGCATATTTAAATCTCCGAACAATAACACATCACCCTCTGAAAGTACAGCTAGTGTTGAATTTCTGCAAGCCAATTACATTTCCATGGGACTATTTTTATGTGGACGATAGAAACAACCAATCAGTAATTTTCAGCTTGAATTAAGACGTACTTCAAAACAAACAATTTCCCAGCCAGTTTTCATATCTTCTCCCATTTTACTAGGCCACTTAGGATTAATACACACTGCTACACCATCTGCTCGACTTCCACGATCACTTCTGTATATATTAAAATATTACTAGAATGGCATTCCAGAACTAGATATATTTTCATTTAACAATGTTTCGCTAAAAGTAACACAATCGTAGAGTAGAAACTATGGTGAATGAATAGCAAAATCTGATAATTTGTTCTTTACATATGAGTATTTTGGTAATAACAATTGAAAGTTAGTTCATTAGTACGCTGATTTGGAACTGGACCGGGATTTAAATGCACGTCTCCAGACAAGAATAGTTTATGTAAGTTTACGTTCTTCTTCACATTGTCACACACCACTTTGTCTTTCGAAAAATCGGTTTTAAGAGCTAGACGATAAGCTTAAATACCTAGTATGGTTGTACTTCAACAGAAGGCAAAATCTCTATCGCTGTTGTTGCGTGTCTTCATTGAGAGCTAGCTAAATTGTAGATTGGCGGTAGAGCATGAAAATATACTTTATTAAATTCTCTTTCAATCTTGACAAACGCAAGATATAGAGTAGTATGGATCAAAGATTACTTTCTTTGATAAATCTACTATTATAAATTACGTTTGAAACTGTAAACAAACTATTCTTATGAAACATTACTTTTCTATCAAGATAGGCAAAAACTTCGATAATTCAATTTATCATACTTTATATTTAAACATACGTATTAATTTATGCTTACTTGTTATTTGTACTTATTTGCTTATATTTGCAATGTATTGCAGATTTCTTATTTCCTTCAAATTACTTAATTCTCATGCTTTTAGCGAAACTTCGTAAAATCACTTTATTCCTGATTCTTACTTCTGTAAAGAATCCATTTAAAGAACTTCCTTAAGTTATCAAATCTGGTTCCAAACATTTTGTTTAGGGCCAGTACTTGCTTTCTGATTCCACTGAAATACAGCTTTCAAACATTGTTCTTAGATTATTAAGTTTTTGTTTGAGTTTCTGTTGTTGCACTTCCAAAACTATATCACTTTGTAAGATGCATTTAGTTGCATAAAACATGCACTTAGTTGCACTTACTATACTACAGAATTGTTTATCATCGGAGGTGATATTCAATGCCAGACCTTTGCTGTGTATGAGACCATTAAAACACAGTATTAGAAGTAACATTGTTGATGGAAGAATGAACTTTCTGAGAAGTCTTGCTTCGTTAATATTGTTTCTCTTCATCTTTAGTAAAAATAACACTAACTGAGAAAGAAATCTCTAACAGCTTCACCAAAATTATTCATGGTAGAACCATTTTACATATTAGAGCTAACATTCATTTTTATATAAATGATATATTTTCATACACTGCTGGATCGATTAATCGATTACAGAATGAACCCGTCAACTTGGGAGTTACCAACCCTGTCTGTACTCCTTGTACGAACCCCGTAGCACTTATAATACTGCACATGTCTTTTTCAATATGGTCATGAACAAATTGGAAATTTCACCTTATACTTTGAAGACTAGTTTTGTTGTTATAAGAAAAATATTACAGCTATTATTATAACTTGGAGTGCAATGACACTCTTCAAACTACAGCTCAATTGTCTGTGGCCGCACTAAACAAATTTAAACACTACATAGTCAACAAATTTCATCCACGCAAAGTCTGGAGAAAAAAAACACCCACGAAAACAAAAGCTTACTAGTTTCCCAAAACCAACTCTCACGTCAAAACACCTAGGGGTTTTTGGAAGAGGTTATGAAATACTGTCGCTGATAAAGTTTTGGGATTGTACTTTCTGTCAGTCCGACCTGATATAAATATTTATGTCTACCATTATAATATACGTTTTGAAATTGTTGGATATATATTCAAAGGACTGTAGTGGAAAGGAATGGCCATGTAGGATATATAATAATAACTAAAGTAACATAAAGGTTTTTAAAATACAAGGTGCATATGACAGAGTCAGGAAGTTTAAGCTGTGTGATGTGATACATACAATATGGTAAGGAAGGTTTGAAAAACCCAATACTACTCCGTCATTTGTTCTTATATTGTACTGATGTGACGAAATGTACAAATGGGCCTGAATACGTAGCGTAAAAATTGACCTGTTTAACCACATTTTGAATTTGATGCAAAATGCGTGTACGTTGTGATAGCTGAACATTTTGTAATGTGAGAATGACGAATGATAATACTTGATATATGGCAAAATGCTTACAGCAGAAACTCAAAGTGAACGTTCTCACTTCACATCTGAAACTGTGACAGTATAATATTAGCTTAATTTATAGTCAGCTGTGTTTTATTCTCCGTCATATTATAAACAAACAGAAGTAGCCTTGGTAGAACCTCGTTTGTACTAAGGTAAGTGTCTGTGTCCTATTTTAAAGATGCAGACACTGAATTTGGTCGCAGTGTATCTAAGAAGAAACATCTCCCGAAGATTTAAAAAAAAAATAGTGCATAGAGTTGTTCTTCCTATTTTGATATAAGTAAGCTGCGAATACCCAGAAATTGACTTATTCTTGTCTCCATCATACGTGATTAACTATGTTATAACGAAATTGTTTTCTCCTCTGTCGAATAATTGCTTACTTTTAACCAACGAAGGACCGAGGTAAACATAAAATTATCTTGCAAATATTAACACATATCCATGTGTGTTTCAATTTTACGCCAAGCTTCCAGAGTGCAGAATATTCGCACTGGCTGCATTTCCGTTGTGAATAGACATACATTTACTACAACTTGAGATTGAGGGTTACGTGTCAGACTCGTCAAATCGATGTTAGTACAGAGTAGTCACTATAATTTAAAAACTGAAATAACTCTAATTTGAAAACTTTTCTCCAGATGATCGTGAAACCTTTGTACGAGAGAAGAGTCGTCCCGAACGGTAATGATCGGAAGTCGTCAGGGGATCAATTTTTCTAATACGGAAGATAAGTAAGGTGTTCTCGACCCACGGTAAGTCATTTAAACCACGCTTAAAGCAAAGTAAGAAACAGTGTTATTTATAGCAGGATAAGAAGAGTATTTTTACCATTTCCGGTTGTCGATGTTGCTATTTAGGAAAGAGCAAGTTTGTCTGTAGCAAGCAGGGTTAATTTCACCTTTTTTTATATACACTAGAGACTACCCAGCCACCCGCCACACACATACACACGAAACATTTGCGAAATACCATCGTGAAAATATATTTCTATACCGTTTTTCTAACTTTGATACTGTAATAATTTATTATCATTCGGACAATTGAATGCACGACAGCAACATTAAATTTGAACTCCATTGTATTGAAACCGACAATGAGGAGTTAATAACGATAGAATTTTAATTTTGTAGTTAATGCCAGTTTCGAACATATTGGTTGTTTGGAAGGAATATGTGCTAAACGGCAGCACAGAGAAATATAGAAAATAATTGAAACTTATCTTAAGTAAAATATATATACGTAATTCTTCTCTGATTATTAACCAGATCAAATTTACGCTGTTCAATGTAGAGTCGTGCATTCGGGCTCGATCTGCGACCAACCGGGCCTCATGTTACACCAGCACCGACTACCTTAATCCGAGTGCAACCAAAATTTGAACAAGGAAGGCAGATGTCAAATATTCTGTCGGATTCGGATCGAGCAGGTGCATGTAAATTCATGTCGGTCCAAGACTCTCTGAGTGCAGGGCTCTAGCTCCTAATGTTATGCTGTATTTTTAAAGGTTTTACTTGAAAGTAATGAGGCAATTCAACTCAATTTACATTCACCAGTTAAAATCAGCATACAATAAGTTCCACACACACACACACATGTAAATTGCCTTTAGGCCCGCAGTGCACTTCTGGCCTTTGCGGCCACTTTCGTCCTTAGAAATATTTGAAATTTTGTTTGAAGTTGAAATATATAAGGAACCACTTTAAGTGTTTACCTATTAAAACTTAATGATCAACATTCACTGTTTCGAGACCTGCAGTTAAAATGTTCATTGTTGTGTCCATTTATACACTATAATTACATTGGTTAATAACAGGTGGTTATCTCTTCTACGCGTTAAAGAAGTAAATGAAGGCGTACATGGAGCAAAATCTTCATATTTCATAATAATCACCAATAATTATACAACTCTTCTGCCACCTATGACTTTTTTTTGTTAATTCCGTGTTTTACTAAAACATTTATACTAAGCAAATGTTCGCTGGATGTCCTCGCGTTTTGCAGTGTTTTCTCGGTTTTGAGACGTTCAGACAGGCTGATATCTAATAGGAGCAAGGTCCGGTGAATAATTTAGGTGGACCTTCCTCAAATTCAAATTCCTTTCATTCTTGTTGTGTGTGGGTACGTCCTTACGACTGACAAGTACCGTGCATCAATGCAGAACGTAGCCAGTTCAAATGTTAAAAGCAAACATCCCCCGTAGTATCGCTTAAAGGAATAATTGAAAATGGATGATACTGTACATATTCCACCAAGGCGCAACATTACTGTATATGGAGCTATTGTTTGCCACTGTTCACTTGATACCTCCTATAGGAACTCAGTGAGTTTGTGTTGAAAGTTCTGGTATTTTATTAATATTTCGTCTCTTGCCAAATTATTGCTCAAAAGTGGATCTTCTCTGTAACGGGTCGTTAGGATAGTGCGAAATGTCCATATACTGCTCCTTCTACTTAATGTCAGCTCATGGGGTACACATTTTCCTAGTTTTGGACACATAACGTTGGTCCTTAAGATGACAGTGAACAGTTGAATGTGTCGAATTAGATATTTCACCCATCGTTTGACGTGAATTCTCTTTTAACTGTTGGTCGTAGAATATTCTTTTATCCAGCTTGACCTTGTGATGGCATATCAATTAAGCTAATGTTTCCAGACCTGAATTTTGAAAACTACTTCTGACATTTACAGACATTAAATTTCGTGTGACCGTATACAACATGGATATTTTCTGCCGCTAGGGTTGATGAACGTCTGTCATAGGTCTTATAATAAAGGATGTCGTATGTGTTCTTCAGATATTGCAATTTTCACGTGTTACTACCACACAACTTGCTGCAGAACAAATTTTGCTCCTTGTACAGATAAGAAATGAACTGTCCTACACAGCGCTAGCCTTGCGGCCTTAGTGCAGCTCGTCATTTAAACATTGAATGGTGTCGCTTTAACGGCTATCCTGGACGACATTAGATATGGGTTGATCAGATATTTTTGCATCTCCCTGTATACAGTGGTTGCCTATAGATGGTTATGATGTATGAAAACATCAAAAAATGCTTGCAGTAATTTAAATATAACCACGAGACGAAAAAACAGAGAGTAAAATTTATAAATTTGTAACATAACATAAGGATCTGCGTAAAGAGACTATATGAACTCATTTTAATGGTTAGGGCAAGTACGAGAAAACAACACAGTGGGAAACCACCATATTTGATTTTATTGCTCCCTTAAATATAAAAAAAAACGCAACTTTTTTCTCTTCTCAAACCAAAACGATACCGAAAGCTTAGACAATAAATTTCCAAACCTCATTCTTGTCTACGGAGAATTGCTGAACAAGTACCCATGTTAGGACAAATATTATACATACATGTATTATACACGTGGGGGAGAGAGAGAGAGAGTTTCGGAAAGTCCTTTAAATCGGTTTTTAGAACCGACCCTTTATAACCAACTTTATCACAAAAAAGTGCATTTGCACATATGCTTCAAGTTGCACCACACATACTTTCCACTTCAGATAAGCAGACATAACCTTTATTTATCTATTTATTTATTTTTTTGTTTTATTTTCTTTTTGTTTCGAATAATCTTTTTTCTCTATCTCCAACGCATACTCGGAAAAAACCTCCAATTACTACAACAGCAGTGTTTCGGTTGCTGAGCAATTTTTCGCTTCATTTGAGAGCCGTTAACCACAAAACAAAAAAAAAAAAAAAAACTTCTCCCTTGACAGAGCAGAGTTTTGTAATTTTGTTTGTTTCGTCTGAGCGTTTTTTTGTTTTTTTGTTTCGTTTTTACATTTTCCTATTTTTACCATTTTAGTATTGAGTTCGTTCTAAAAGCCACAACTAAACGGAAATCTTTTTTCGTCTAGATTTCTACACATGCTTTGTGCCTTTTTTCTGTTTTGGTCGTTCTAGGGAATCAAAGGAAAGGGTCAATTGTTCGTTAATTGCTCAATGATGTTTGTTACAGCAGAAATAAAGTTTGGTCTAGTATTCAGTTAATAAATCGTAGTCTATGGTGCTAAACCTTGAAGTATTCTGTTGATAGTTCTTAATCTCTGTGGATCAATCTTATTGTTGGATTCTCTTGATAATTATAGTCTTTGTTCATAAACGTTCTTCAAGTATCTGTTGATACATATTATAGGACATTCGAATTAGACACTGTGTATTCCTGATCAGGAAAGCAAATTAATTAAGTTCTTTTTCTTCATATAAGTGTGGCAAAGGTCTTCCTTAATAACATATTAAAAGTGCGGATCGATCCGACTTATGCTAAGCCCGCCATCGTATATGGCGGATCGAGATATGTCTTTCGCTACTTTTTCACGATTATCTCAGAAATGGAGGACGTTAAGTAAAAAAAAAAAAAAAAGAATGCAAAAGGCGAAATCGAAAGAGTAGGAAATTTCCTGTAAGACTGCTGCTACTTTAATTTTTCTTGGTAACTTTTCATTGTCAAGAAAACGTTAATAAATAATGGAACAAAATTTATACCCAAATGAGGAAACGGAGTAAATGTTTTGAAGTACGAGCATTGAGGAAGCATTTGCACAGAAGTAAAAGGTCGAAGGAAAAGCATTTGATCAATTAGTATGAATAATTCATAACTTTTTGTTAGTGATTCCCTGCGAATAAC
>JAGDQP010024841.1:5393-23993 GCA_022664845.1 Lepisma saccharinum
ATATATGCATCTCTAGCGCACCATAAGTTAGATGAAATGTATTTAATACAACTAATATGTTTTTCTAACATCTTACTATTCTGAAGTAGGAAGTGCAGCCGATGATTTCCCGATATTTCATAGTACGTATTATTATACTCGTACGTAACGCTGAAATTTCTGCTTCGGAAGCCATTTTGCCTATACAAGCACTTCCGGCTCAAATTGAGCGTGATATTCCTTGGCTCGAAAAAATGGCGGCGGCTCAGAGTGAGCCGGAAACAGCCAGTGGCATTCAAAGGGCAAATTTACTGAGCGCTCACTGCTTTGAATGCCCCAATATGAAAACACAGTTTGTCCCAGTCCAAGTTTTCAGTGCTGCCAACCCATTTTCCATAAAATTCAGCTTTTCAAATTGCTTCTATTATGTTAGACCTAGCAGCACCAAACTTAGCATAAAGATTATTCGATAGAATTATGTGTCCCCGTGTGTTACCAACCTATTTTTTCCATACCGTTAAACGTATCCGCATCAAACGTGACATATTCATTGTTCGACACAATGGAAATACCCCAGTTGTTAGTGTTGTCAATATAATTTATAAAAAAAAATGTTTGTGTCTGAGACGCTGTCAGTAGACCGAAGCGTTGGCGATTGGTCCACAGGCTTACGGCGGGTGAGCTTCGTACGAGCGACATCCAATGAAATACCTCTAGACGCAATCATAGAGCTTCGTTTTTATTCGTCTTTTTCCTCTTACAAAATTGTCGTCTGTTTCCCCAGAATCTGCGTGAGTTATGAAGATCAAGCATGAAATAAACGTTGTTGCATCTACGCTCGGCAGTTTCAGCTCACTGTGGAAGACTGCAACTGCATTCTCGTTGTTGCCAATATGCTTGAAGCTTGGCAACAATATCTTAGGGATAAGAAAGACATCCACGGATTCAAGAAAACTTAACTCCAACTGCAGCTTCCCCTCTCACAGAATCAGTGACCCCAAAATTTGTTTCTCTCATTGGCTCCCCTGTCGCAGTACTCTTTTAGTTCATCAATATCACCAGCCTTAAGCCCTTAGACAATATAGCCCTTAGCCCTGCAGGATGCCACCATTTCGATGTTGACACTCGAACAATCTGCCTTGGAAATCGTCTATGCCACGTTTCATTGTGTACAAAATGTCCTGTCCATTGAACAATAGAAAATCAGTAACAGGAACTGTTGTCACCTTACTCTCTGCCGTCTGTATGTAATGGCTTTGTGTGTGTGTGTGTGTGTGTGTGTGTGTGTGTGTGTGTGAGAGAGAGAGAGAGAGAGAGAGAGAAAGAGAAAAGTATTTTTGCGCTTTGAGTGATCCTGTCGCTTCAAGCTAGACCAAAGCTGTTATAGGATCTGTCAAGAACAAACAAGAGCATATGTCATGTGCTTTGTTGACTGTGCAAAGATGTCTGATGCATATTGTTCCAAAATATAGCCCCAACGACGAGAGAGAGAGAGAGAGAGAGAGAGAGAGTTTGTTAGTTAGTTTGTTTGTTATTACATTCTGTGCGAATGTAAAACGAAAGTTTTTGTTTCCCAAGACATGAAAGTGCGAGACGACAATCTTCGACCAATTCTTGTTAAGGAAGATAAATTAGTAAATAGGTTTCCCTCATTACTGTGTTCCAGGAAGACTGAAGGTCACACCGCGGCTACGACAGTGTTTAAAATTACCACATGCTAAGTTTGTCTGTTGTGTGAAGCGCTATATTAGGTAGAAAATTGCTGTCATATCAACAAACCAAAGGAACAACCTGAGTGTCGGTTCGACAGTTTGAAGATAAAATTCGACAATGAACAGGAAGGAACAACTTGAACAAGTCACTGTTGTACGGTTTCCATTCTGTGTTCTTATTTCTTTGAATAATATAATATATAAAACTTATGGAAGAGATTTGATTTGAATGTATATAGCCTTTAGGCATCCATAGCTGAGACCGGCGGAAAAGATGTGGGAAGGAGTTGGCCAGGGTTGTAAGTTGAAAGTACCATCCTGACATTTGGCTGGTGTGATTGAGGAACCATGAGGAAATTTCAATCAGGACGGTGGGTCACTGTTATCGAACCCAAGACCTTCCGTATCTGAAGATAACCAACTGAGCTTCAGTCGCTCTGTAAATTGCATAAGATGCTGTTAGAGCAACTTCAGGATACCAGTGTTAATGGCGTCCCTTTTAATGTTGACGACTGTCAGGCTATTTAGCTGTGATCAAACGTGCAAGATCCTCTTTCTTGTCCAAAGACCTTGAATGGGCGAGCTCCACCTCATGATTGCTATGACAGTCATTAATTGGTATTAGGGTTAGGTGAAATCACTTCTGCATACAGTTTCTCTGCTTTATATAAAAGTGATTGTGGTTCAGATATTAAACATCCAATCATATAGGACCGAATTACGAATTGTGAAATATTTACAGGGTGATTCACGAAATTGTAACAGGGCCCTAACTCAGCTCCTAGTGCACAGAAATCTTTCAAACTAAAAATGTTAATACCAAAGTGCATGTGCCGAATCACGTGGTAATGCTTCTGAAATCAGGGGCGTCTCGGGAATACCACTTAGGGGGTGAAACTTCAAAATTTTAAATGGCAACAGGGGTTGATTTTGCCCCCATTGAAACAAACGCTAAATTTTGAACAACTTTTAGAGAAAATATAATTCAATAGCTCATAGCCTTTGGCAGCTTTAGAAGAACTGATTGGTGGTCGAAATTAACATGATGTAAAGGGTTCTCGGGAATTTTGGATGCTTTAACTCAAAAAGAAAAGCAAATAAAAGTTCCAAACTAAAGTGAAATACTAAATGGGATATCGAATTATGTTTCCTTTAAAAGTTGTTCAGAATTTAGCGATTGTTTCAATGGGGGCAAAATCAACCCCTGTTGCCATTTAAAATTTTGATGTTGCCCCCCGGTAGAGGTATTTCCGAGACGCCCCTGATTTCAGAAGCATTACCATGTGATTCGGCACATGCACTTTGGTATTAACAATTTATGTGTTAAAGATTTCTGTGCTCTAGAAGCTGAGGCCCTGTTACGGATTTCATGAATCACCACCCTATATAAAATCACATCCAAAATTATACTAATTTTACACAGAAATCTGATTACTTATGTGGGCAAGATGATATTAATAGGTACCTGGCTTTAGTTGCCCACATCATCGTAACCAAGACAAAACACTGAAGAATAACGTGATGTTGTTACTAATCCCATTTATTACGCCATCACCACAAATTGTACGATTTTTATACTGTATCCTCTTCTTTATGCAACCAGATCTAGCATTAATGAATGCTTGTTGCATAATGTTGAAGGGTGCGTATGGCTGCAAACAGTTGAATTTTCAGAATCCAGTTGACAATTAATTAAATTCAAATGTTATTAAATTTTTATTCTGCCTAAAAGCTTGGGGGCAGCTTGCTGAAGGCTTTGTTGTAGAAAGAAAAATAGTTGGAATCGATTCAGACGTTCTCAAACGATCAGGTTCCTTAATGTACGAATTGATTTTCCTTCCATTGTTTAAAAAAAAAAACTTAATTTGTATGGGCTGGAATGGCATATCCAAAGTCCGTCACATACCTGAGCGGAGACGTGTCTTGACTGACCCCGTTCCGAGATCTTGAATAGAAAAGGCATCGACTAAGATCTATATTCCAGATACCATCCTGACATTCTCCTGTGGGACTAAGAAAATCCCTGGGAAGTCCCAGTTATGAAGACGTGTGAGCCTGAGGGGGACTCGAACCAGCGCCGTCTCCTCTGTGTTTTCCGAAGTTAGAAATCGGAACCACTGGACCACTGATTCAATTTATGGTCGAATTACTCATAATCGGTCGTTGAAGGAATGTAATTAATTAATATACAGGTATGTCTCTGCTTTCTCACATAAGCTCTGTAGTGTGACATAGGCTATTTGGTTTATTTCTCATTTGATATAAGTTTTGCTATAACTGAGCAATAAGCTAGAATTGACTAAAATGCTGTAACACTAGTGGATTTTTTTTTTTAACGGTGTTGCATCGAGAACATGTATAAATTAACAATAAACCCATAAATTAACAATACAAAAGTTTCCAACTCCTTGTGGCTTAAGGAGTATTAGAAGTACAGTGTCTTGAATTAGCTTCAAAATCTCTTAATTGGCAACAGTGTTTCGTAGCAATCATGCTTTCAACAAAACAAGAGCTAAATGTGGAATATTAAGCCGGCCGTTTATGTTGTAGCTTTATAAATGAACAGGAAGGAAGTAGAGTTGTTGAAAGATTTAGCTACATAAGTGAGTGACTAATCGGTCTCTCTACTCCATGGCAATAAAATGAGAGCTTTTGGTGAAAGTTACATGGAGGGTTGGCAGGCCATTCGGTAAATTACCAATCAGAAAGTGATACGAGAATATTTAGACTATTATTTATTTAGTCTTTGAGAATCTTTGTCAAACCAAACTTTACATTTCTCGATTTAACATACAACATTTCTGCTTACAGTTCGTCTCAATAGTTTTGGTTCTTACACTGTTCGTAGAGCGAAGGGCGTGAGATTGGCAGCCGTGACCTTAATTCAAAGTACTATCCCGACATTCTTTTGGGGTAACAAGAGAAACAAACTTTTTTTTTTATTAATTAGATTATCTCTAACACTAGCAGATAAAATGATAGGCTAGCAGCCGTCCAACAATCGCTCATCCGTGGAGAAACGGTAGTAATAGTTAAGAAGTTCCATGACTTTGTAACTTTTGTGTGCCCTTGGAACAAAAGACCCAAGGTTAAGTAACATAAGACAGGCAGTCCCGCATTGAATGTGGGCTGCTAATTTCTTCTGTAAATGCTTATCGTAGGAGGCAAAAAAAGACTTGTATTGTGTTAAATACTGCTCACACTTCCTGCTCGTACGAACTTTTGCTATAAAAGCACTTTTTGGTATGGATAACAGGATAGAAGCAGTTTTCCGCTCTTATTTATTTTTCTCCTCCTCCTTCTTTCATGCTTTTCACTAGGAATTAATTGAAATTCAAGGAAGCTTTTTAGCATTTATTTTCTTCTCTTACTTCTTTTCTTCTTGGTCTGTTTCTCTTCCCTTACAGTTTGCAACTTTCTCTGCGCCTCCTTTTTGTACGTGCTGCCTGTTTTGGTATATTCCATTCCTCCTTTCCATCACGAGGCGGAGCTTCTGATGTATTCCATGTGCTTCAGACTTTTTCTTTTTTTCTTTGCTTTTTTGTTGTTCGTTTTTTATCATGGGCAAACAACTATATTCGCTATTAAATTAGTTTTACACACTACAAAAAGAAATCAATGACAAAGATCACGTTTGCATAGGTAATCACGTTTTACTGGAAACTTTTTGTTTGTTTGTTTATTCAAAAAAGAAATTTATCCAAGTTTTATCATATAAATATGGAAGGAACTTACAAGTGTACTATCTGAATATTTTGAATGCAAACCATAAGAGAGAACAAGTATATGCATAAAAATCATCGTAACTACTGCTTTGCCCAAAAGCAGTAGGTTCCTGCAGGTAAGTTGAGCCTGCTCTGTTCATCTTGCGCTTTTCTTTCTGGTTCATTTAACACTATAAGGAAGTTACATGCGGTCTTCCTCTTCCTCTTTTCCCCTTCAGTCATATAGTTGCTTGGATTATTCACTAACATACAATCTCTACGCAACTAATGTCCTAACCTAACCACTTTTCTTCTTATGTCTAGTGTTCTTTCCCTCACACTTGGTTCAAAATTTTGAATTTGAATTACCGGTATTATTTATGGGTTTTAGAGATCTTTGGTCGTGGCCACGATAAGGTAAAGTGAGAGGTATGGGAAGAAAGTAGGTCAGAGCGTGGTGCCATCTCAGCATTAGCCTGGTGTGGTTGAGGAGTAATCTGTCAGGACTACCGCCGCTGGGTTTAAACCCCAGGACATTCTGAATGCAAAGCCAACGCTCTAGCACGTATTTTCTGTATCCAGCAGAGTTTTTAGTTCTACTCCGTGTCCTCATTTCGAAGGCTTTCAATTTTTGTCATCGCTTTTGCATTTAATAAATTCAGTGTTCCACTTCGTATCATATAATATTCCGTAGAATACATATAATCAGTTTTACTCAACTGTATTTTCATCGCTCCACGGAAAATATTCTTAGTGAGTGCTTCTTTCTCTATTTTTGTCTACATTTCATTTTCACACTTCATCTTTAATTTAAAAAATACCATTCCGAAATACCACTTGTAGTTAGGTATATGTTCTACCTTTTCCTCTTCTCATTTGAATGCTGGCTCAGTTTTCACTTTTTCTAATAATAATCATTCTCTTTGTGTTTATTCGTGTTCCGCATCTTCAGGATATCAGTCAGCTCTTTCAACATCTGTTAATTAATGGTCATAATCTGCAAATAATTTTATTTTTTCTGCCCCACCACACTCCATCCTCGGTTGCTATTGAAGCATGTGCCACACAACCCCCCCCCCATTATTGGGGTAAACTGCAAAACTTCAGTACCAACAGCATTAGTTATAGCCAAAACAGTCTTAATTTCTTCGCAAACGAACTGTTGGTGTTCGATGCAATGAAAATGTCTTTAAAAAGATTTAATGGATGTGTGGTTTTATTTTTACTGAAATCTGTCCTTATCTGTTCGTAGATTAAAAAAAAAAACTGTCTTTCGCATCCCTATTTTCGTCCTTACGTGTTTTCCTTTACACAGTTTTGAATACGCACATCTACAATCTTCCGCTCACCTTGATTTTGCGTGTTTCTTATACCTTCCCCCTTTGGATCCAATCACTTTGGATTTCATGTTCTTAGATCGCCGGTCAGTGCAGAACGATATCCTCTGCATTTTTTTTTTATTTTTGTTCAATTTACGATATTTGAATCAAATAAGGAGCTATGACTTTAGTCTGTCACAATAGAGGGATGACACCAGCCGGCGAGCGCTCTTCCGAGACAGTCTAGGTAGTATTCCAACATTGTCTGGTAAAACTGAGCAAAGCCCTACGAAACAGACGGGTTTGCCTTTAGAGAACACAAACCTGCGTGTCTCATTTATGTCGAACAGAAATTCGGGATCTTAGCTTGTGATTGATACACGTTGTGATGGCTGATTTTTAGCATTTTTCTTCCTCTAATTTGGCCCTTTTTATGTGTGTGATTTGAATTTTCTTCCTTCAGGCTTAAACTTGAAGATGCGTCTAGGACTCAGTCCCCAATGGAACAGAAGTAGTTCGAGGTCTTCTTAAACTTTAAACACTATCCTTAGGTGTTAATACTGTCTTTATATCCTATAGAAGGCCATTTCAAAGTACAATCAGTTCATCTTCCCAGCGACCTTCAGTTGATAAAATCTTTCTCCATGAAGAACACTCCATATCATTATCCACATGATCATGTGGAAGAGCTAGTTAAAAATGTAGAGAAAAAAAATGGTTCAGTGACTAGGAATCGAACTCAAGTTTCTGTGAATTTTTAAGGCATTTAAATCTTTGAGATAAAGTTGGCGAAAGGACCCATAACAGAAGGGAAGTGCCTAACGAGGAAGCAGATTTAGGATGCTTCTCAATCTAATTTAGTTAAACGGTTTTGCTTGTTTTGTATGACAAAGGCAAGAGGAATTTTTCTGTTCATCACGACACGCTACATTTGAATTACGAGTTTTCGTATACAACCAGCGTTGTCCATCTATCTTATCCATTGCTTTTTTGGCTATCGACCTTTCGTGACGTGCGTGTTTGAAATAACGGCATGGAAGATTTTTTTTTTTCTGGTTGTTTTGAATTAGTTTTATTTCTGTCTTTTCGTAACTGCATATTTCAACTTATAACTGGGTCATAAGTTTCTTTGTTTTCTTGAATTGGTGAATCCAAACACGATTTTGGTTATGGAACTAAAACACTGCAGACGGCAATTCTCAGAAATTTGTCTATTTATTCGTTTGTTGAACACAGTTGATAAGGACCCAATGACAGTGTTCATTGTTGCTTTTGTACATTATTACATTTTAAATAAAGTTAGAATCCAAGATACTTTTACAATATATGATCTAACAATGTTACAATACATGATACTTTTACAGTTCATTTATGTAGTTAAAGAATTCTCTTTGCCATATTAAATATTTCTATAGTATTCGTAATGACGATTGAGTTATATACTTACTTTTTTTTATTGGCGATATGTCTGATTTATTTATTATTTGCTTCGGTTTATGAAAAACGACATTACGTTTCCGAATAGATCTGTTCGGAACATATTGTACAATTTGATATGGGCTAATAGCGCTGGTGAGTTGATGGTTTCTTTGAAAGTTAAATAACGTACAAACTTTGACTGTATTGATTCTACAGTATTTTTCACTTAAACATGGGTCGAAATCAGCTTCGTTTTCTAGATAAAGGGTTTCCAACTTTGAGCCCAAAATCGACTCCTTGCAATGGCAAGTACAATTAATATTTCGCAATAAATCTTAAACGATGCAGTAAGCTAAACTTTCGGAAGGTTATTTGCATCAATTCAGTGGATATTGGGAGTTAAAAGTGATGTCATCGGGTTGTCAGTGTTACCAACCTCGTATGCCGTATTTTTTCCCCAAACGGCGTTACGTTAATTAATTGGATATCTGAGATCTTTTGATAATGGTAAACAATTTATGTGAAGCACAGAACGCAATGTTGCAAACTGTGAAAGTTTGCCTCTTCTTTTGAAGAAATGTTGCAATTTTTCATACTTAACCTGATACTACTCTACATTCACAGTTAGCAACACAGCGTTCTGTGTTTCACACGTTGTTTAGCATCACCAGAGAAGATAAAATATCAAATAAATAAATCACTGGAGAAAATGAATAATACACCAGGTTGGCAACACTAGCATCGCTTTTTAACACCTAATATCCAGTGAATTGATGCAAATTACCTTCCGGAAACAAAATTATATTTTACTACATCGTTAAAGATTTATGGCGAAATATTCATTCTATTGATCATTGCAAGGAGTCGATTGGAAACGCTCTATCTCGAAAAGGAAGTCGAATTCGACCCATGTTTATATTATTTTCTTTTCTAGTTTCGATGTCAGAATTCACCTCCAAAAGTTTGTGACTATCTCTCTTTAAACCCTGTATCTCCTATGTACTAATTTAGGACTACATTCCTGCGGTGACATTGTTTCATCTGGAACAGAAAAAAAAATTGCAATCACCTTGTATGTATGGGATAACTAGTATTCATATTGAAACTATCTATGTAAAATAAAAATAAACTGTCAAGATGATCGGAACTAGACTTGGATGTTCGAAAATAATGATTCTACGAATTATCATTCTTCTTCTTCCTATTTTGAAAACCATTATAAGTTTTAGATTGTTTTTATCATGGTTAGTTTACGTTTTATGAAGATTCCAATGCTTTCTGCTCAATCAATACAAAATTAGTAACCTTTTCCTCTATGCTTTTTCAGTTGATACAAACTTAGAAAGTAATCAATTTATTATTCCCCCGTTCTAGGTTCATTTCTTAAATTCGAAGAAATGTGTTGCTTGTCAAGTTTCCGTACTTGCTGACATTTCAAGTACTTTCTAACTTAATAAAAAAAAAAAGTTCTTCAGAAAACTGAATGGAAATGTATTAGCGTATTCAACTTAATTTAAAAAGTAATTAGAAATATTTAAAATGTCCACTAGATGTCAAGGGTAGTTTATAAGAATAAAATGCGAGATGAACTTCCCAATCTGTACATGTATATAGGATGTTTCAAACTGATTTATCGGATTTCAAATGTTTATAAATATGTTTGAAGTTTAAAAGAGTCAGTAATAGCACAACAGTTTAAACAAATACTTAAAATTTACGTTACCCATCTAAGTGGTTTATGTAACTATCTTTAATGACACGAACAACATCAAAGCAACAATCGAATTTTTCCATATGGACTTCTTCGTTATCATGCATTCCAGGGCAATAATAAAAATCAGGCAGGTGTAAATTGGTCCACTAGACGCGGGCCCAAAGCGCCAAACTTTCGGGGCGCAATTATTACTAACTACTACCAGGCATTACGGGAGATTAACACTGGTTCGGGTGGTAGTCACTAATAAGTTCAAGATACCTTGGTCACTAATAGTGGTGCCGGAATATGTGGAAATGTGCTATATTTGATAATAATGTTAGAATAAAACGGGGGGGGGGGGGGTATGTACATTGCCGAGGGTGCCGGGCCTGGTAACAGTGTGTGTTTTTCGGTTCATCTAGAGTTGATCAACACTGGCACGTAAACACGTCCTTAATGTATCCCCAGAGGAAAATAATTCCTTTAGGTCAGGTGACCCAGAGGGCCACCTGCGCAGCATCTTCAAGTCATGGGGTCCACTGCAACCAACCCACAGGCCAGAGAGGATTTCGTTAAGGTAATGGCGAACATTCCCATCACTAGCGTCGATATATTAATTCAATATATGATTTGAACAATGCAATAATGACTCATTTGAAATTGGATGAATCATATCGAAGCGAGCTGCACACACAAAGAAAGAAGATGCACAGTATATTGAACTGAAAACTCCGACAGTTAGTTAAAACACGCTACTTTTTCTTTTTTTTTTTTCGTCATAGTTTCTTTCTCCATTGATATTTCTGTTGTTTGTATCCGCATGCCTTCCTTGTATGTTGCATTGTTCATAAAGATTACAAGTTAATAACGGGATTTAGCCAAGAATAGAAAGAAGATGAAACGGATGTTGATATGATTTATCTGTTGTTTCTTTCTGAAAGATAATAGAATGTTTTGACCTGTTTTTTGTTGTTGTTTTTTATTTACTCCTCTCTGTCTGCTTTCACCGCTACAAAGGTCTTGCATTTGCTGAATTGCATGCTAGTCTGGTTCTATTTACGCAGAACAGTCCTACTCTATTTCTTAAGACAATAATACAAACAAGTACATTATTTTGAATGGAAGAAAACTTACGGTACACATTTCGATAATACTAAAAGAATAGCTTGTGAACGTACACTCCTCTTCCCGTTTTGAAGTATACTAAAAGAATTATGATACACTAAAGCATGAAAAACGATCTTTTTACATGCGGGCTAAATAGCCCTAAAAGTCTAGCTATAAACAGCAAGGTGGTATTGAAGAAAACAAACTTGGAATATGGTTGTAAAATGTTAGCAATCCGATTTATACCTGTAAAGTGATTCATGAATTTGAGGTAGTGCATTTAGGATTGCAGACCATGTCATGGAGCCTTTGCTTGTCACGATGTCTTATATCCGTTTTGGAATACTGTCATCTTCGATTCCGGAATTCGAGATTTCTGATTTCAGGATCAAACTTCGCGACTTTGCGAGCAAGCAGTAAATCCGATAATTTTATTTTGTAACGATCATCATCATCTTCGATTTCGAAGTTGATTTTTTTTTTTTTTACTTCGAGATCAGAATCAACGACCTGTGGAATCTCCTGTACAAAATTTCACGAAACTTTGTCACTTAAAAAAAAAGTAAAACAATTTGGGCTGCCGCATTCTTGAAAGGATTTATTCCCAGTTGTCCGATTCCCAATTGTCCGACTACCTGAATTCCTTCCCAATTGGCCGATCATGGCCTCCGGCGGAATGTGACACGTGTGGTATTCTCCAAGATCTTCCCAGTTGTCCGATTTCCTCTCCTCTCTCAACTAGCTTTATGATGACAAGTCTAATGTTTAGTACAAAATAGAGTAAGAATAAAGATAAAACCATGTTTCTTTCCAGTAATAAACGGAACAAACGTTATGTATAGGCCAATGAAAGGAAAATTGTAGGTACCTGATTGGTCGGAAGTACCTCATCAAACATTAACTTTCTTTGTAAACAGTACAGAGACGTCATTATTTGGTACCTCTGTGCAACTAACTTCTCACAAAGTAAGAAAACAATTTGTTTATTAAACCTCCAAATGACATTTACGCTGATGAAGCTGTCAATATTATATTGTACTTTTTTTTTTTGTAAATTAGCCACGAGTTTGATTCTTAGCGAGGAACAGTTTTTGGATTATTACATACGAACTTAAATTACTGTTACATTCAAACTATATTTTTATTTATGTCTGTCCTTCAATTTCAGTTGTGCCAAAATTTTCATTTGCTTCCTTTTTTGGTGCCAAAATTACCACTCCACAACATTCCGAAAGATAAGCAGCATCCCCTCATTCCCCCAAGTGAGGGAAATAAATGTTGTAAATTGAGTTTGTTAATGGGAATCACTTCCATTACTTTCAGTAAGTCCATCACTGTTTGAGTTTATTTTAAAACTGGTGAAAGTAAAAAAAAATATTACAATTTTTGGATGTCTTAATTTCTGAACAGACAAGTAGGCCTATCTCAACCAGAAATGAATTATTTAAAACAATTTATATTTCTGATCAATGAGTTTTATAACCAGGGTCCGGATTTTTATTAATTAAATTTATCAAAATGCCCTATAAAACCACATTAACACATTAGAAACCATTTGCAAATGTATTACAGAAAAATATGTATTCATGCTTTTTGTAGGCAAAACAAGTCCTTTCAAAATTCAAAAACATTCGGACAGAGCATGGACTCAATAATTTTGAGAATTCATTGTACTTAAACCCATATTATAGTGGTGGCAAATTGTCCTTTGCGAAAAGTGCTGGCAAATTGTCCGCTTTGTCGAATTTTGGTGGCAAACTGTCCGTACCCCATGTAAAACCTTGCATAATTTTCGGAAACAATATTTTAAACTTCTAATCCTGACAACTGAAGGTGGCGTTGAACATCTTCAATTTGCAAGGAAAATATATTTTTTTTTAATTAGCTAGCTCCGACCAATTACAAGAAGTCTCTGTACTGTTTACATAGAAAGTTAATTTTTAATTAGGTATTTCCGACCAATCAAAAGAACACACCTCCATTCTTTGGAATGCAAGTGATTTTTTTAATAAGGTAATTCCGACCAATTACAACGCGTCTTAGGGTTCAAAAACTCTTACTGAATTCGTGTCACAAATTATGATTTAGTCGAAATTTTAACTAAACGTTAATTCTGAAGTTGATAATGTTTTTGTTTATAACTTGTAAGCATGGTGGGAAATTATTACGTTAAAATAACTAAGGTCCTACCTCTTGTATTTTCGGGGGATTTTCGCCTGGATTCGGAGATAATACTCCGAAAAAATAAGAGGTAAGACAACAACCTTCTCTCCTGTGAAAATTTTCCGAATGATAAACTGCATGCCCTCGTTCCCCCAAATGAGTGAAATAAAGGTTCTAAATTGGGTTTGTGGTCGGGCGATAGTCACACTGTCACAAATCACTGTGATCTTATTCAGTCGAGGGATAGCCACACTGTCAAGAATCCTTGAAGAAACATTTTTTTTTATTGAAATGAAAAAGAAATTGGTATTATGTATTGAAATTTGGTGTATAATTTTCTTTCCATCAAATATGTCCAATTATATCTAAGTACTGTATTTCTTCATGGGTTTAGAGGCTCAACCTTATCAACTATTTTTTGTGTATGGAAATAAAACTACGATTTTTAAAAGATGAACTAACTTTATTACAAAAAAGTTAGAACGAGTATTATGAATTCACTGTAATATATAGCAACATTCTTTTGTCTCCAACTTTTGTAGCCGTTTTAATGTTTGTCACAAACTTCATATTTGAAGATTATGTTCTCTGTTGAACCCTAACTCTCTCATCTATTAATAGGACCCTTCTAAAATTCAATCTGCTAGTAGTGGAAAGTCAACTATTAGCAGCGGAGTACTGACTATTCCCCGAGATATTGACAAAAGGCTTGTATGTATTAAGATAAACGCCTAACCTTAAAGGTATTCATGAGAAATTGAGAAGTGAGGGTTTAAATTAGGACGCCAAACTTATGCGCAACTCTCCGTTAAATACAGAGATCCCTAGCTTTTTGGAATTGGGATATGAACCAAGGTTGCCAGACCACAAGCAAGGCCTTTTCAGCTTTCTTTCACATTTTTGTACCATTTTTGGTTCCGATCGGTTCATAATTGCAGAAATTGTGAATATTTGAAAAACTCGATCGGTCGCCATTTTGAATTATTTGATGGAACGTTTTGCTTTTCACACTCAACTAAGATATTGTAGCTCATTTTTGGGCCAAATTTGGTTCCGATCGGTTAATAATTGTGTAAATCACGAATTTTAAAAACGTTCTGATTTTCACAATTCACACTTAAGGCTCTTCGCTACTCCCTCCCCCACTTTTTAAACATTTTTCAAAATCTAATAGCATTATCAAAATTTTAAGAAGATATATCTCTAGTTCTTACAAATTACTATGAAATACAATGGACAGCGATCTCGAGATCTTGTTCATTGATGAGTGATACGTTGTCAATTAAATAAAGGCGTCATAATCTTTGACAACGAATCACTCATTAATGAACAAGATCTCGAGATCGCTGTCCATTGTATTTCATAGTAATTTGTAAGAACTAGAGATATATCTTCTTAAAATTTTGATAATGCTATTAGATTTTGAAATATTTTGAAAAATGTTTAAAAAGTGGAGGGAGTAGCGAGGAGCCTTAACTATAAGATATAGTAAATACCGATTTTTAGGTCAAATTTGGCCTCAGTCGGTTTTTAAAATCGGAATTTTTGAGAAGTTCGAAACACCGTCATTTTTTTTTTTTTTTTTTCATTCTGGCTAAAGAACTCATCCAAAATATTTATACAACCAATGTTTGTGCCAAGTTTGGTTTCAATCCTTTGGAAATTTTGGCAGCTCGTTCAGAAAAAAAGTTATATTTAAACCAAAAAGAAACCATATATAAATTACATTCTATTTGCTATTATACTAGAATATGTATTATAGTATATTGATGTTCTGCTGCTACAATCTTGTGAATACTGGCATTATCACTATTCTACAATGATATTATTATACGAATAGTAACACTCAAGTAGGAGAAAGTAAGATAATGAGTCATGGAGTTGCGGGCGCGGAGGGAGGGGAGGAAATCGGACAATTGGGAGGATCTTTCAGAGGACCACACGTGTCACGTTCCACCGGAGGCCATGATCGGCCAATTGGGAAGGAATTCAGGTAGTCGGACAATTGGGAATCGGACAACTGGGAAGACACCCTTGAAAGAATGGAACTCTGCGATCTTCAAACAAGTTTCCGAGATAAGAAATTCCACGAAAATCGACACGTATTACCAGGCGTCCGTAGCCCAGTTGGTAGAGCGTTGGGTTAGCAAACGGAAGGTCCTGGAAAAAAAAACTTAGCCGCCGCCCATTCTGAGTAAGGTTTTTCAGGGGTTTCCCGCAGTAACACAAGGCAAATGTCGGGTGGTACCTACCACCAAGACCCTGGCCAACTACCTCCCAACATTCTTTTGAGATGCCTAAAGTCCGTAAATAAATTCGATTCAATTCAATTGAAAGAAATTAACTGTATTTGTAACTTAAAAACTTCGAAAGACCTTTTTGTTTCGTATACCACGATTAAATATTTAAATCATTTTTTCTTTTAAATGAAGAATACCCTTTGTGGAATTAGTATTTTAATATAACCATCTACTATGATGTAATTTTACCTTCCTGTAATCTTACATGAGAATGCGGGATTTCAGCATATTCCAGGATAACAATAAAATTGTATTCTCGTAAATCACCATGATCTTTGTGTCGTTGAATTCACCTCATCATACCCAAGAACGAGATATAAGGTCGTGAAGAGTTCAGTTTATAGTTTCTGATGCCATCATTGACAGGCATACGCTTTGTATGTAACGTTATTCAAAGAAGAAACATTAAAGATTTCTTCCCGTGTCTTAGTTTTGATGACTGTGACATTGACATTGAGGGTAGCATTAATTCACATATTCTTTACCGTGAACTAGATTATGCGAGGTAAGGGTACTTCCGCATCAAGAGGTCTGTCTGTGATTCATTCAGCTTTTCTACTACCTAGTTTAGTGTTTGTTGATAATTTTATTCAAATAATTGTAATTCTTGGGGAAAAATAAGGGAATAATAATAATAATAATTCTCTTTTTCCTTTTTTTGTTTTTAGATGAACGAGAGGATGTACAGAAAAAGACTTTTACTAAATGGATTAATTCTCAGTTAGCGAAGGTAAGCTATGCTACTGTACTCTCTTTCTTTCTTTTTCTTCTTTTTACCTAGCTCTATATTCCATAGGCGCACACCCAACAACAACTAAGGGAAAGCCATAGATACGTATAGTAACGTTTTATTGTAAATTTCTGTAGTTGTCTGCATACAACACTTTTTTGGCAGCTGAAGGCAGGTCGCCCGAGAAAACGCTCTCGACTTCATTGCCGTCAAGAGGTGACCTCATTTACAAACACATTTACACCACAAGCCCGAATCAAAACTAAAAATAATAATAATAAAAAAAGAGCCCTATAATCATGAAGTAAACTACAAAATGAATTTTTAAATGCAAGTTAATATTTAGAATTACATCTACTGTACATAAAAAAAAAGTTTTCTATATTGCATGTTAAGCGATATTAAAGTCCTTATTCTGTACAGAATACCATTCCGAAGAATATACTTTATCTAAGTACCGGGGCGAGGATGTGTATTAAAATAAAATGGGAATGTGGTGCGAGCTACATTAGCCATACTTGTCATACAATGAAGTGCAAACTTAATGAATATATTAGAGTTGTAAGTACGGTTTTATAGAAAAGTCGACCACTGCAGGATTCAATTGAACATAAATGAGCATTCCTTCACATAAATTCTCTCAAATACTTCTTCGATTTTTATGTGTCATGATTTATACTTACGATATAGACCTACAAAACGTTTCGCACGTAATAGGATCGACGTAATTACACTAAAATGTTCCTCGGAATATATGCAACCCATTTCTTAAAGAAAACTTTGCGGAACCGTGTGGATGTGGAGTGTAGATATTTCTTTCTGTATTCCGCACGCTTTACAGGCTTCACCCAGGACCTGACGGGAACACAGTCAGGGCACTTGTTAATAAACCAAACCTAGATGATTCCATCACAAGAGTTGGTGGCTGTCTCATAAGAAGGTTTTCCACTATTTTGTAAACTTTGTCATGTGGCTGTGACATAAGCGAGACATCCTTTGAATAATATACGTTACAAATCACGTATTTTCAGACAAAAATACCACTGGTAGCCTACTATATGCCCAAGTCCGTGCATAATATTCTTTACCATGGAGTTGCAGTAATTTCTGCATCAATATAATGTACAGGCCAAATATTAAAGGAAGCAGAAGGCCATAAAATATAATTTCAAAGTTCTAATCCTCGTATTTGAGGGATAATCAGAGAATTTCCTCGGAAGTCAAAAGCGTCCTCTCTCCTGAGGTAATAAATCTCTCCTGAGATCTTGTGGCTACAACCAGAATATCATAAGTGTCAACACCACAAGCAGAGGAGGCGAAGGAGCAGAAGGGGACTTTTGTATCGGGTAAGAATAACAAAACTGATGTTTCTAACATGTTCAGTTTTATTAGTCTTTGACCCCTCATATCCAATACTGCATCGGACCACTTTTACTGCGAACGATCCAAATATCACAAGTTTTACATTAGGACTCTGTTAAGATTAATTTGCCCCGGAAACCCAACAGGGGCTCCGGACAACTGTCATCATCAAGTTATTTTCTTGCCTCAGCGTGTACAACACATTACCACAAAGAACTACTTAAATATCTCAATTTTTACATTTGGCCCCATGTTAAAATAATGGGCCCATGTTTAGAACCTTACTCGTAAACTTCTCCCGGTCATTGTTATCTTTTAAATTGTTGATCTTACATATTTGAGTGCCAAACTGAGAGCTCCTGGTTTTGTTTTTCATTCTGTATCACCGTGTCTTGCTTTAATCTCATCAACTTGCCTGAAGACGGAATCAGTTGATCTTACATATTTGAGTGCCAAACTGAGAGCTCCTGATTTTTTTTTCATTCTGTATCATCGTGTCTTGCTTTAATCTCATCAGCTTTCCTGAAGACGGAATCAGTTGATCTTACATATTTGAGTGCCAAACTGAGAGCTCCTGGTTTTGTTTTTCATTCTGTATCATCGTGTCTTGCTTTAATCTCATCAGCTTTCCTGAAGACGGAATCAGTTGATCTTACATATTTGAGTGCCAAACTGAGAGCTCCTGGTTTTGTTTTTCATTCTGTATAACCGTGTCTTGCTTTAATCTCATCAGCTTGCCTGAAGACGGAATCAGTTGATCTTACATATTTGAGTTCCAAAGTGAGAGCTCCTGATTTTTTTTCATTCTGTATCACCGTGTCTTGCTTTAATCTCATCAGCTTTCCTGAAGACGGAATCAGTTGATCTTACATATTTGAGTTCCAAACTGAGAGCTCCTGGTTTTGTTTTTCATTCTGTATCACCGTGTCTTGGTTTAATCTCATCAGCTTTCCTGAAGACGGAATCAGTTGATCTTACATATTTGAGTTCCAAAGTGAGAGCTCCTGGTTTTGTTTTTCATTCTGTATAACCGTGTCTTGCTTTAATCTCATCAGCTTGCCTGAAGACGGAATCAGTTGATCTTACATATTTGAGTTCCAAAGTGAGAG
>JAGDQP010024842.1:3947-21032 GCA_022664845.1 Lepisma saccharinum
TAATAATAATAATAATAATAATAATAATAATAATAATAATAATAATAGTTACGAGGCAAGCGTTTTGGCGTTCTCGTGCCGGCCATTTGTATTTAATTATTTTTTCGAAGCTTTTGTAGGGTTTCTATCAGTTTCACCAGACGAATTCCGGGATAGTATCTAAACAAAGACTCTGGTCGCTTTGCTTGTAGTCCTTATCCCAAAGGAGCTCAGCGAGGAACGTCGTTTCATGAACTTATGATACATTAAGTCAGTAGGTACCACACTTCAATCCATAAATGTAAATTAATTTAAGCATTTCAGATTTAGACGTCGAGATACCGGAACAGAACCTTTAAACATGGACGTATGGTAAACCTGACACAAAATTTTCCTATTTAATTGCATTTATTTTAATTGAAAGCCAAAATTCTATAACGTAATCGATCAATTTATCAATCTATCTTTACAAAAGATTTATTATTATTATTATTATTATTATCTCTGTCTTATAATCGGCTAATGAACGTTTTATTGACGGCATTTGAATCTATATATATCCTCTACATATATATCTATATCTATATCTTTGTCCACTACCCATTCATATGCACATTTTCCGTATTATTTGCGTAATCTTAATTTCTTTGTATAGGGGAGAGCGGGGCGAGAAGAACACCTTAAGTATACACTGAACCATAGTTCTTGTTCTAATAAGAGAATGAGAATAAAAAAGCTTCTGTTATAAAGAACAAACCTTTAGCCACGAATGACCACAATTTGGACAGCAAAGCAATATTGGAAACTGGTAAAAAAAAATTAAAATAATTTGAATTTAATTTTAAGTCCTTTAGGAAACTTTGGCTTAGACCGAAAATTTTTAAAAAGTAAAGTCTGTGAGTGGTGCTTTGTACCTCGTAGGTGGGGCACAAAGGTACATATATATGGTATAGGGTAGACCGGGGCTGTTTGAGTATAGTAAGAGAAAAGTCAAAATTTCCCGAAACGACGTACTTTTGAGTTTAAATATTTATGCTATAATCTACGTACACTATTATATTACAACATATTAAGGAATAAAGAACCTGTTAAATCATGGAAATTCTGGAAACGAATTTAAAATAAAAATTGCAGAATTCGAGACTAGTATTAATCACGGGGCTATTTGGATTACTCAGGGGGCTATTTGGGTCTTTCGCTGTATCAACATTGTTTACATTAATCACAGCGCTCATTTACATTCTTAAATTGTAGCTACCCTTTTCTATATAATTTGTGACAAACATTAATAAAAATTTCCCCTCAACCCTGTTTGTTTGAAAAAAACCGAACCAGCGAACAAACAGCTCTTCATTGACGTAACCGCTATCTGATAAGGAAACGTGACAAGCCGGTAGTAGATTGTTGACGAATTCTTCTTTCATACGCTGACCTTTAAAAATAACAAATGGTGGGATGTATTGTCCAACTGCTTTGCAAGAGACTATCACAATGACATTCTCGCCTCCTTCGACGCTAGTGAGAGCAACCTCTTCTTTCTCCCCTTCTTGGCAATGACCTTGTTTGGGTTGTTGTTAAGAGAAAACCCTGTTTCATCCACGTTGTATATACGGTGTGGTTTTGTGTTGACACTAATCGCCGAAGTAACAGATTTCAACAGTTAAAAAAAACACTCACTGCTTCCTTATTAATACCCTCAGCACGAGCTCTTGAAAGTCCCTCAGATTTTCATAATGATAAGTTCGGATGTCTTTTCATGAAACTTGAAAACCAATCTTCACCAGCTAATTCTTTATTTCTCCAAGGATGCGTAATTTGATTTATTATTACATATCGATGAACAGCTTTACGAATCGTTTCAGGGGTCCAGGCTAGGCCTTTTCCCGCGAGAGTCATAATTCGCAACACGAACTCTTCCTCCTGTTCTTCTGTCAGTACTGTGGGGTGTCCTATGGCTTTCGGTTTTGTACTTTGAACTATTTCATCATTATCACCCAAGGTTAGTCTCAAACTTTCGACCTTCACTTTCCTTCGCAAAGTTTCAAATTTACATTGCAGAGCTGCGAAGCTCCATGTAAACTCAAATCGCCTTTTGCTACACTTTGGATGGACTTCTTCATCTCCATAGTGACACAAAGAAAGTCGCTCGCAAAATGGACATAACTTCTTTTGTGAGTAGATTCTTGCGTCACTCTTCCCTTTATCCCGAAGGGGTTCTTGTACTGATATCACTTATTTTGCCAGGTTCCCTATTAAAAAAAGTACATAGTATTCACACAAAAGGTCGATTGTGGGCCATGATATGCTCCGTATCTCGAAAACGGCTACTCGATCAAAAAAATAAGTATCAATTTGCCTCTAAGAGGCCCGCAATTGACCCCCCCCCCTAGTACCAACAATTTTTTGCTAAAGCAAAAAGAAACAGAATGACAGAGGCCTTTTTCTATCATTTGTGAAAATTCTGTGATTTGACTAAAAGAGTCATAACTTTTTAACTCCTTCACCGATTTTGACGTGTTATACATCGTTTGAAAGGTATTGAAGTGTAGATTACGATTCCGGAAGTTTCGGCCGCCTATATGGTTTAGGGTCAGTGATTATCACTAGAAATGTTAAATTCTGATTTTTTTTCGAACCGTCCTAGTGGGTCACATGGGTGTCCTACCGACCCATTTTTTTCTGTGTCTAAATATGACAAACAGCTTTCTAATGTTCAAGCATCAAAATCGGGCTTATAGTTCGCTAGATCCGAAATTAGCTGTATATATGAGAGTGCCGCTAACAGTCTCGTTTCTTAGCGTCACTCGAAGAACCACCGTTCTTCGTGATAACGTAGCTCAATGCGAACGGTCCCGGGTTCTATTCCTGGCAGGACCTCAAAATTTTAGTGTTGACCCAGGACCGTGACGATAGTTGGGAAGCTACTTAAATAAAAAAACGTAGAGGACTGTGGACGTGAAAGTTAGATACATGTATAGAAGGAGGCGTTACGCTTACGATCGTTTTTGGGGTTCGGTATACGTAGGCGTGGAGTAGAGACTTATAGTGACAATCGAAGTTCAATGCCTTCTTCAGCTCATCCACTGACTTCTGTCAATTCTTCTTACACATGGACATCTTCTCTATATTACTTTCATACATTTTGCTTCTTCCGAACTCCGAGAATCATCGTTCTTCCGAAGTATTACAAGGCTGCGGAGTGCAGATGCGTTTACCACCTAGCGGACTCCTGAGAAGACATCGCCGCTGCTCCCTTGCGTAAAGCAGAAATTTCTAAAGTGCCATTGACTCCATGAATATCAGCTGCAAGAGAGTTAACGTGAAAAACGTTGTTCGTATTTTTTTTTTAAATTTATCATAGGGTAGTCAGTAGTCACAGCATGTAACGGATGCACGTTACACGCTGACCGCGTAACCTTCTACTTAAACGTAATACAGCCGTCTGACAGGTCACGGCCCTTACAGGGTTATCGAGATACTCAGTTTAGTGTTTTGAGTTTTATAATATTTTCCTCGAAAACATGATTTTCTATCTTCTGTCAGGAAACAAACCCGACTTTCTTCTTCAAGTAACACCACACGCAACTGTAGCTGTACATGAGAGATAGTGTCATAGCATACCGGATTGGCTGGCGCGTATCATACTGGATCTCTTCGCCCCACCGGTCCTCATCGCCTCACTCTCTTATACATTGTATTTAATATGTATTCCCAGGTACGATGGAAGGGAGATGAATCGCCAGTTTACTGCCCTTCTTACACAAAGGAAAGTCTCCTAAAAAGATACGGAGAAAATAAAATGTAAAATAAGAAATCAGAATCCTGTGAGTTCAAATATTAGTTGGATTCGTAACTATAATCAATAGATAATAACCGTGAAAAATATCCTGTTACAAGGACGCCCCTGATTTTGCAGCTACGCTATATGATGGCGTCCGCCCTGTATATCCCATGTTGTATGGTTGAGTGGAAGAAAATGCATAATATTAGTTATCTCCACTAGAACAAATAGGGCGTACATAATAAATAAATGAATATTTTTATTACACCAAGCAAAGGGTAGATGATAGAAAGCAAAATTTGAAGTAAGTACTACATAAAGCTAACAGATGTCATGAGGAATGGCTTTATTGCATTACTACATTGAATAGAGAAGGTCGAATTAAAAGACGCAGTAATGAAACGAAACTTAATAACTAATATATATTAGATGCAAACATATTTTGGTTTTATGATTTACAACATGGTTTATTTCGCATAGATTCTTTCTTTATGTTTCTTGGTATTAATGGCAACAAAGTGAGGTATAAAATTTCTGTATAGATTGATGAAAACATTATAATACGGCGTATATTATAAAACGAATTTCATATTTTTGGACTGAGTTTGGATCGCGACTCATTAGAGGACTAGATCTAAACTCAGAAATAAGGTAAGAATTGAAGACAGATAGTCCTCATGTTATTCTTGGCATTACGTTCGTTATACGTATATAAGAATTAAAAATTGTTCTTCAGGGTGGCGCGTATTTTATCTATCAATTTCTGTTGGCAGCTATGTTCACCCCATTCATTTTACCATGAAACGTTGGGCGGCGGTTCAACACGGATCGCGGTAGTGGAGGTGTTTTTCCAAACAGCTTCCGTTATGAAGGTACAGCGGGCACTATGATGACGCAACAATGAAGATTGCTTGAGGTACTTGAAGCATAGGCCCAAACTAAAAAAAAAAAAAATGGCTGTGGGAATTCAACACTTGTTAGTGTCTCATCACTCTTCTGTGTTAAATCGACACAACCAACGAATGGTGGTGATTTCAATTTTTTTTTCAATCATTCAACACAATGTTAATTCAGGGCTGTGATAGTGCCAGTATGATGACCTTATTTGTGGTGACTTATCGAAATCAACTCCGTTTGTTGTGTTAATTTAACACAAAAATGCAGTGGTCGCCCTGGGACACCGAAAAGTGTTGAATTAACACAGCCATTTCTTGCTGTGTGTATACTGTATTACGTTCATATACGGATGGCTTAAAGCCAGAGTGAACCAAGCGCCACGAACTCAATATTGCAGGAACGTGAGGATAAAGGCGACCGTACCTATTGCAACCAAAGTTATTACAGTAACAAAGGACATTTCTCTTAAGGTATTATGCATATTAAAGTATTAGTAATAAATAACCACGGGCGTTACAGACCGAAAGGCCCTAAGCCTACCCCAACGCCATCTGTCCGCGGTTGGTGGAAGGAACTGCGTCCACCTGAGTGACGACAATGTGGCCAGGCGTATTACGGGCTTTGTAGACCGAGTGGCCGTCACGTCTTTATTCACGTGACTCCCCAGTTTGCCTCACGACGCTGGGTGGACGCGGAAAAGTGGGACTTCAACCGAGAATTGAACCCGAGACCACGTGGACATGAGCCCAACGCTCTAATCACTAGACTATGGAGCCCCTATATTAAAGTATTAGTAGTAATAGAAATTTAAGGAGAACCCAGATAACACATTAAACTTGCAGCAAGTTCGCAGCAATATTGGCATTGCAAGTCTCCAAACTTGCAGTAAGTTGGCATTGCGAGGTTGCAAAGTTGCTAAAAGCTTGCAGCAAACTTCTTGCTAGTTGACGGAATTTGCTATACACCTTTCAGGACAAACTTCCTACAAACTTTGTTTTTTAAAAAACGTTGGTAGACCAACATCGATCCTGTTGTGAGAAAAAGTTTCAGTCTGCAATGAGATTCGAACTCACAACCTTCAGATTTGTCTGTTGTCCGCCACTCTACCACTGCTCCACCGATCCGTCTGCTGAACGAAGTACATTTTACTAGTCCTTTTATGTTACGTAAACAGTTTCTGGAATAAAGGCGTTTATGTGGACTTTAATTCCAAACTGGGAAAGCTTATTTGATCTTGTGTTAGAGTAGAGTTATGAAGAGGGCTGATTTGTGGTTTTTCACAAGCGAGCCACCTAGAGTGCAACACAATGATGTGTACTTTACCATTCGGGTCGACGACATTTCTCAAATAAACTGACTGCCAATGTCCCAGATAGTACACTAATTTGAACCAAGGTTTGACTAGCATAGATTTTTCCTTACAATGATAAACTATCAGTGGATATTCACAAAAATCTTCTTTTTCTTTTAACAACTTCTTTTTGTGCGTTTTTATAAATATTTCCTCCCCCTTCCTTCCTTTTTGCATTTTTCAACATGTTTACACAATTTTCAAAATTGTACGCATTTCCCGAAAATACGTTTTAAGCAGTTCGAGTTAGATAATAATTCTTTTATTTTATTATACAAAATACAAAGACCAAAAACGCAATATGTAATCGACCCGAGCAGCAAAGTACACACATCATTATGATTTTCCTGAAGAGGCTCGCTTGCGAAAAATCAGCGAAGCAGTTTCATAACTCTAAAACAGGACCAATGAGCTTTCACAGTTTCGAATTTCAGCCTATATCAGTGCATTTACTTGAAAAACTCTCTTAGTACCATAAAAAGGACTAGTACAATAAAAGATTGGTAGGAGTGGCGCGACAGAGCGAACGACGACAAACGAAACTAAAGATGCTAGGTTCGAGCCCCTAATCCAGATAATATAAATAATTTTTCCGCCACAGGCTTGGTGTTTAACAAGACAAGTTTGTAGCAAGTGTCAACTAGCAAGTTTGCTGCAAGATTGTAGCATGTTTGCAGCAATGCAATGTCAAACTTTGTGCAAACTTGCAATGCAAAACCTCGTACAAACTTACTACAAGTTTGGGTGCTACCTGGGAACTAGTTGTCGAAGTTTTATTGGATGTAGTAGTAGTAGAAATAAAATAAGTGGTGTAGTAATACTAAAACTAAGTGTAGTAATAGTGATAACAGTAGTAATGGTAGTAGAATTATTAATGGTTGTAGTATGAAATAGAAGTAGTACCAGGACTGGTTTGAATAGTAAATAATACGACTGGTGAAACAGTAGTAGTAGTAGTAGTAGTACTGGTATAAACAGTACTTAAGTACTAGTATTAATAGATATAAGTTAGTCATAGTAACAATGACTAAATCACGCAATGGCTTACGGAACTCCGAACTCGTAAGTTCATCGCCGCAGTAACAAACGTTGGCTACTGCATTCTTTCCTCGGCAAGATCAAGCCAATTTTCATCATGAATATCCACCTCTAGAAGATCTCTTCTAATACTGCTGTTCCAACGACGTGTCACTCTTCCCAACGGTCTCTTTTCCTTCGACTTACCAACCATGATAGAATATAATCTTCGTTTTTCACCCATCCGAACTACATGGCCTACCAATCTTAGTCTTTTGTGATTTCATTATTCTTATAATGTCGAGTGAATCATACAGTCTCTATATAATTCATCATTATGCAACCTCCTCCATTCTCCGGTGATATCATCTAGTTTCGGCCCGACATTGTTTTGTATCGCAACGTAGCATATACGAATGGATTGAAACAAATGGTTGTACATTCAAGTGTTTGCGCAGGAACAGAAAGCCGGACGTCCAATCACGGCCACAACTGACAACAAAATGAAACCAGTGACACTGTTCTGTTAGACAGACGAGTAAATAATGATGAAATCTTAAAATGTTTACAAATTAGTTATAGTTCTGCCTGTGACATTATCGACAATAGACTAACGTTTCATAAAATTTGTTTAGTGTAGATCCCAATACCAACTTACAGTATTGGCGTATTGCATAAAGAAATACTCTTAATTATCTGGCAACAACATTTGAATCGCCACCATAACCCAGGTACCCGTGACTCTTTCTGGTATAGATTCATCTCTGAAGACGAAACATGGCTACACCATTACGAGGCTGAAAGCAAACGGTGGAATATGGAACGGAAAATATCCAAAATCGCCTACCAATGAGAAGTCAGTAGGAAAACTGCTGCTCACATTTTTGGGGGATTCACAAGACCCTTTACTGAAACATTATCAGGAGAGAGAATCACTAAGAAACAGTGCTCTTTACAGTGGAACACTAATTGACAAACTAAAGCATGAATTTCGTAACAAACGCGCGCAAATTAGTAACGAAATGTTGTGTTGTAGCATGACAATGCCTGTACGCATACGCTGTCAACACTGTGGAATCGCTCTAGAAATTCAAATTTAAGGTATTGTTTCATCCACTCTATAGCCCCGATCTATCCCCTTCCATATGTAGCATTTTTCTATTCATTATTTAGTGGTTACTTATGTTTCTTGTTCCCCGCCTACCTTTGGATTAACCGTGATTTTGAGTTAACCGTGGATATCTTCCCTTCTATTACCCCGGTAAATCGGGAGTCAACTGTATATTGAAAAATGATATTAAGACCAGTTCTCTATGTTTATCATTAAAATGTTTATAGGAATATTGTGCTTAATTTTTGACTCGTATGTATAGGGTACACCGTAACATGTATGGCCCATTTGGTAGATGTATAACTTAAGAAAACCGCTGTCGAAAATCTCATTTTAGAAGCACATGCACTAAATCGACACCTTTCAATGATAAATATAAAAAAATATTTGTCGATAACTAAGAAAGGGTGCATGACAATAGTATATGCTGTGAAAGACCATTGTATTAATAGGATCGATGTTAGAAGTTAAACTTTAATGTCATTTCATCGACAGTCATTTCAAACCTGATCTACAATTTTCTTTTATCTTTCAAATAAAACTACGTCGGTTTACTCGATGTGTGTTATGTCCTGGTAATAATGATGATCATATTTGAAGTATTGAATACAGTGTTGCAAACTATGCATTATATTCGAAATTAAACGTTGAAAAATGTTTATTTTGGACATTTTAGCCTGTATATTACGGAAAAATTCCTAAAACTGCATTCCTTGCTTTACATATGATCTTTACCATTACTAAGAGATACCAAATAGGTCAACAAAGGGACGTTGTGTCATCAGTAAAGCAAAATTTAAACCTGGTCTGCAACACTGACAAGCTAATGATATCAAATTTTAACTTCTAGTATCCGTCCCATTCATACAAACTGAAATTTAAGAACGTACTGTCATGGACAGGGCCGTAACCAACCTACAACCTGAGAGGGGGCTCAACCCAAGTTTACGGGGCCAAAGGATTATATATGTATGGCCCGTTGGTCTAGTGATTAGCGTTGCTGACTACGGATTGAGGGGTCCCGGGTTCGATTCCCGACTCCGGGATTTTTTCCAAGGCTGGAACGGTGCCCAGCCAGCATCGTGATGCAATTGGGGAGCTGCTATGAAAAAATATAGTGAGAGTGAGTGAGAGCTTAGGGTCTCCACTCCCAACCCGTCTGGTCAGCGTGGGAGCAGTACTTCTCCCTCCGGGAAGAGGCCTCATCTAGTAGTGGATCGAGCATGGCTGTGATTGAATATACATGTGAAAATAAGGTAGAAACAGAGGTTACTTACATATATGAGACATTGTAGCAGCAGAACAAATATTTCACATAAATATGTGGCTAGCTTTCGCCGATCAGACATAATTACAGAAAAAGTGAGAAAGTTTTATAGAAACTGTAGCTTGAAGCGGCTGTTACTTTCAAATTCTCAAAAATATTTCTTCGTTTTGATAGTCCTACTTACGATATACTAGGAGGGGGGGGGTCACTATCGTGCCTCCTCTGATTACAGATCTGGTCATGCATCACATATGATTTATCGGAAAATATTCATTGAAAGAAGTCGATTTTCGGTCGATCTCGGACCCCCTTTATCTCAAGCACCATGCGATTTCAACCAGCCATTCATACGGACAGTAGACCCTATTCGTTTGGCACATATTACGGTAGGCCTATATCTTGTGTACATTAGACTGGTACACTAGTTGGACACGGATGAAGGAAGGTTGAAACTCTTAAATTTGGTTTTCTCAACCTTGTGAGTAAGTGGTTAAGCTCGCTGCCTTGTAATGAAGGGGTTCGATTCCCGGTGGGGACACGTGATGGGGCCCACGTCAAACTTTAGGTCTCGTCCTTGGGACGTCATCTTCGTCCTATGGAATGCAATGGCAAACCACCATCGGTTCACCTTGTCCAGGGACCTTGGGGCCAGGACCTGCCTTCAGGCAGAATACCGATCATTATCATCAACAACCTTAGTGAAAATGGAGTTATTCCCTTCTTGCAACAGGTGTTCAATTTAGAGTCGTAGTGTTACAGATAGATTGTTCACTCATACGCCAGACAGATTCAATTCTGTGCTAACATCATGAAACTGGAATAGTCTGGCTACTTGGAAAAGAAAACTCTTCACAAAAAGGTATTCCGAACCGCCTCGATCTTGAAATAGCCAACAGTGACCACCGATCTTAACCCCATGACCCCTCTTATTCACATAAGTTTAGAATCGACTTTCCTTCATTTTTACCCTTTCAGACCTTTTTCAGTACTATGTTTCACTACGTTTGAAATATTATTAACATAGTGATTTAATGAAAAGATACATGGCCATGCGAATAACTTTTGCCCTAACAATCTTCCTGAAGGAAATAGAAAAAAAAAGGAATTTCTTTCCTTTTCTATATAATGTGATTCTTAGCAAGGTTAAGGCTCCTCTTCAGCTTTCTTGATATTTTCCCCCGAGGGAAATTGTTTCTGTTTATTCAAAATAGAACGCTTTCTTTTATAAGACGTTATAGCACATAGAATAAACTTTGATTCCATAGAAAATTGAGTATTAATAGGGGGAAAATATGAGAAAGTGTAATCGCGAATATGATTTTGAAGTACCTTCTTTTTGACTCTGAACCTCCAACACAAACATGACATTATACTTACAATACATGATAGAATAATGTATGTTATACTTTCCATACTCGTTCATCATTTCAGAGCTGTTTTGCATCGCGTATCGTTACGCCCTCCCCTCCTCGATCAAAAAGAAATATACAATTCTTTTTTTTTTCGGCAAATTCCCTTCTCATATAAAACACATTGAGGTTTTTAAGATATTTTTTCCCCTTTTATACGCTTCCTCCCCGAAAATTTGCCCCGACAAAAAGTAATATAACATTAAAATAAAACGAGAAAGAAGAATCATAAAGCAGAAGTAAGAATGAAGAAGAAGAAGAAGGAATAATAATGAAAGATAATAGCATAAAAAAGTCACCGAACACGAGAAAAGCATATACAGGAGATCTCTCCGAATGAAGCATCGTGTGGGAGGGTGAAAATTTTGGGAATAAGGGAAAACGAAGGAAAAAAAAAGGACGAAGTGTTGTAGGCTTCTAGGAAAGTTATAGCTAATAGTTAAGTACGTAATGTAATAAAAAACTTTGCAGGAAAGAGTAGAAGCCAAGAAAGTGATCGAAGAAGGTGGTATAAAACTAGTGGGGAGAGGGAATAAGAACAAAAAGAAAAACATATATATATATAAAGAAGAAAACAGCATTAAAGCATATGTATGTGCGAGTGTTACAGTGTGTGGGTGAAGCGAAAGTAAGATAGACAGAGAGAAGAAGAAAGGAGAGAGCAGATAAAAGCAGTTTTCTGGTTGAAAGGATTCCGGAGACCCGGGTGGCCAATTTATGGGATAAAGAATAGAACCCTGGGGGACTCCATTTGCTCTTGTATATTTACTCAGGGAAATGGAAATTATGTATTTTCATCTTCGTTTTTTCTTCTTCCTTTTTTTTCCACGTTCGGTAGAAAGAGAGAGAGAGAGAGAGAGGACTAAGATGAAGGGGAAAGTAAGGAGAAAGGGGCAGAAAGAGGAATATGTGGATAACATGTATGAAAACTCGTATATGCATCTCCGTATGCAAGTGTTTCGAGATTTAGATTTAAGAGGGTGACGGAGGAGAGGAAATCGGGTAAAATGTCCCTTTCCTCTGTCTCTTACGCACACGTTTTTGAAGAAGGAGAGGGTAGAGAGAAGTGTTAAAGAAAGCAAGACAGAGAATGTGAACCAGGAAAGAGTGGGGAACAGGGAGACTAGTAGCAGCCGTAAGAGTAAATATCCATTTTTCAAATTTTATCAATATTGCACAGATGGATTCTGAGTCATAGAAGATGGCTTTTATGGTCGTCGGGGTATCAAGGCTTTTCTTGGTCGTGGTTTTAAAGAGGCTCGCGATAACTTCGAGATGGAAAGGAGTAATTTCATGTGACATATGCATTAAAGTCAAGAATTCCTATTTGTGGGCTTGATAGTCGATGTGGAAGAAAGCACAGGACGACAAAAAAAAAGTCTCTGAGTGAATGAGTGAGTTTCCAGGATACTCCTCCTGCTCCGCAAGGAAAAGAGCGGGGGTGATACCACCCCCTCACCACCCTCACCCACTCACTATACACATATTCACGACCAAAGATTGAAGAATACAAAAAGAAACTTCCCATATAGTGAAAAGAAGCCACCACCGTATATAACAGATTCTATGAAATGACTTCTCAGCCGCAACAATGGCGGGATTGGGTTTCAAGTTGAGTGTTGTCAACGTAGAAAAAACGAGGGGGCTGGAGAGGGAGTGGAAGGGGTTTGACGGTGTAAAGTACGAAGCATAGGGTGGAGAATGTCTTTTCGTCGCGTGTGAGAGAAAAGGGAGGGGGTGTCGTCACAGTGTGAAATTGGTTGGTTCCGGGGTTAGGAACAGGTGGGAGGCGCCGATAGATACCCCGAAAAGCATCAGCGTCAAATGAAGAAGCGAATAGCAAGGAATAAAACTATCTTCTGTATTTGATAGTCTCAATATATGCAACGACTCCCTCTGTGTGCATCATTTTTTTGTCCCCTGCCTTGAAAAAAAAAGTAGATTGTTGCTCTCTCTCTCTTTCTTTCCCTTAAAATTTCTGCTTCTTTGATATTTCGCTTTGTCATTTTTTTATCCTCTTCTCTCTTACCTCCACGTTCTTCTCATTTATCGATATTTTCCTTTCTATTTTCTATGCCATATTTTTATCATACAATAAACAGTTCTTAGAGCGGATATTTCGTACACAAATGACATTGATCCCAAATGCACATTATAAAATCGATATGTGCATTGTATCCCAGGTTCCAATTGGATATGTGAACTGCAGAAGCCAAGGAATGGAAGTGACAGTGATGAATAAAAAAAAACAGAGTTCGAGGTCATCTTTTGTATATAACCCGAAATATATGCGACACAAAACTGCTATATTTTGTATATGGACACCCTAATGTCCAAGGTTTCTTTGTACGTACAAAATATGACAATTGTGTCACATATATTTCGGGTTATATATAAAAGATGACCTCGAACTTTGTTTTTTTCATTCGTCACTGTCACTTCCATCCCTTGGCTTCTGGAGTCCATATATAAACAAACTTATGGTATAGCCGACAGTCCACCTTTTAGTAGTATTTTCTGAAATGAATGATGAAACTGAGCTTTATAATATGTTCATTTACGTCATTTCCGTACACAAACACATCATGAAGACAGAAAACTTTTTTTTTTCTTTGTCTCGAGTAGAGACACTTTGATTCCATTATTATTAAGGTTAAGGTTCAATCCAAGTGGTTTTCCCGCCATTTTCGTTTTACGTCAATTATTCAAATTTCAGTAGAGGAAAACAGAAAAAAAAAACTTTCACAGACCTAAGATCGTTTCGTCCTTCAATAATGAGTAGAATTAGTTTTACTAAAATATTGAAAGTAAACTCAGGATTGTGTGCAGACACTTTTGGGACAGAATAATGGCCCAAAAGTGTCTGCACACAATCCTGCAGTTACTACTAGCATTTAATAAATACTAATTGTACTCACTATTGAAGAAAGAAACGACCTTTTGTCTGTGAAAGTTAATTTCTGTTTTCTTGTACTGAAATTTGAATAATTGACGTGTAACGAAAGAAAGGCGGGAAAACCCACTTGGATTGAGCCTTAATGTAAAGCAACTATCTCCAACGAAAGATGGCAGTACTATATCCGTATATGTGTAATGTATATTTATCATTCCACGAATTTTCAATGCTACTCCTACAAGCCTAGAGAGCTCTAACTTTCAGGGAAGGAAGTTCATGAACAATTCAAGCTGTTGAAAGAGCTTAGTTGTTAAATTCACAGCAACAGTCAAACGATTTCAACAATGAACAATGAAGAAAAAAGAAAATTAAAAATCGTCATTGATTGAACTCTTGAATTGGTTCGCTGAAAGTCAGAACTCTCTAGGCTTGAAATTGTAGGAGCAGCATTGCAATTTCGTGAAACGATAAATATACATTAGACATATACGGAGGTAGTACTGCCATCTTTTGTTGGAGATCGTTGCTTCACCATAACCTTAACGTCCTATAAATGAACTGGTAAACTTCTAAAACCTACAGTTTTTGGTAAAGTGGGCTCCGAACCACGCCATTTAGTGGACCAGTGACCACGGGCACGGAAAGTGAAAGGCGTTTTGATTAAAAGGAAGAGAAGAGTAGATTTCACAAACTCTAAGTAGTGTGTACCACCAATTGCTACATATACAATAATATCGCAGTACTTTACGCTAATGCACACTTAAGAACAAATCCAGTTTAAGGTAAACACTGTCCAAGTAACCTAACCTAACGAATAAGACACAATAATAATAATAATAATAATAATAAAAGGAACAGAAATTGAGCTCACGAGATAAAGTTGAAAAGAAGTCATGGCTGACGTAATCTGGAATTGAACCCACATATTTACGAAACAGTGTCACCAGCGTATCAAGGTAATACGTACACAGAACATTCACGTCGTTGTGACGAAAAATTGTTTCACATACCATTAAAGACCAGAGAAGATGAAACGTAATCTAGAGACAGAGTTGCTTTTCACAGATTGCTTATTAGAAAGTTAACCCTTAACTTTCGTATACGGATGCTGTAAAAGAGAGAGAGAGAGAGAGAGAGAGAGAGAGAAATGAACTTCACGTGCACGGAGAAAAGCATACAGAGATTTTTTCTTATCAATAGAAAGTCGTAGAGGAAGGTAGAGCGAAAGAGAGGAACTAATAAAGCTTGTTGGTATATTCAGTTAATCCCATCCGAAAATGATAGTGTGTCTAAGTTAGACCTGGTCACACACGGAGACGTACACACACACACACACAACCATACATTATATAAATATATACGCACGTACCTGAGGATGGAAAGATTGCGCAAACATTGAGGACGAAGATACGGAGGTTGAAAATTGGCCGATGAATGGATTTCGGGATAAAGTTTTCTGCAAGAGGAGGATGTGTGTATGTGTACATTCATATGTCTAGTTATGCTTGTGTGTGTATGTGTATACGTAAGGGGAGGGATGATGTAAGGGGGTTGGAAATATCGTCCTACTTTTCTCCAAACCCTATCCACATTACCCCACACTCAAACACTTTGCTTTATCGTTTATCTGTATTGGCAAACTTCTTCAAAGATGAAAACAGACTTAGACTAGAGAGAGAGTTACTCCCTAGCACAAAAAAAAGCATAAGAAGATAAACCTACCACCACCTCGTCCTGAAAAAAAATTGTCTCATCTTGTAGCTGAGCGACGGTGTTTACAGTTCGCTATTTCCTTCTTCTTCTTCTTGGGAATGAGTGAAGCTTACAGACACACGTTTCTTTCTATCCTTCTCCACCTCTTCCTCAATCTAGCGCTCTTTTTTTTTTTCACCTGTCCGTGTCTTCTACAAGCGTTGGTGGTAGATGTCATTCCATCCTAGAAGTGGATACTTGGAAAAGGTGACAAGAGATCTTGTTTTTTCACTCTCCCATATCCACTTTCTTAGTTGTAGGAAGGGGAGGTAGAAAATCTGCCAGTTAACCCGCCACTTAACGCTGAGATCATCTCTGGTAAATGCATGCAGAGAAGTGATAAGTTTTAGGCAAACTTGGCCCGAACCATGAGTACACAACGCGTTAATTGGTGTCGCGATTAAAGTTCTGAGACGGGATACGATATGCCAAGATTCAGAGAGGGTGTGTTTGATGGGACGGGGAGCAGCGGGGTGTATATCTCTGGAAGGGTAGAAGAACGAATCTAGTTAGATAGAAAGGCTTGTGCGTGCAATAACCAGGGTAACAATTGAGTTCTGTAGCTGGAACATGGTGGGAGTTAAGGTGTTTATGGAAGGTGAAAAGGCGCGCGGGAGTGCAGAGGATATGAGATAGTTGTATGTATATAATGCTCAACCTACTCTTATAAGAAAGCCACAACCTGTTCCGTACGTGTAAGTGTGAGCTGTGAGAAATAAGAACACTTTGAGGAAATATTAAGATGGCAGATAAAAGGAATTGCCCCCACAAAATTTGTGTACATCTTATCCAAATGCATGTTCATCTTTACGAAATAATCTTTTTGCTTCTTCAGAATACATGAAGACGTCGCCATTTTTTCTTTTTACCGCCGTTACTGCAAAATTATGCTTCTTTCAATCCTTTATATATGGATCTTAATCAGTTGATTTTTCTTACATGTTATATCTCCGTAACAAGAAAGGATGTTTCGTTATCCAGTTCGGCTACCATTTTCGTGAATATCATTTCTTTCTTTTTTTTATTGCATATTTTCTAAAAGCAGTGTTGCCAAACTTATGTTTTCTTTATGCTGTGAAGTATAGTTACACTGTAAAAACTGATACACTAATTTGGACACGTCCAATTCAAAATTTTTCTTGTTTCCAAGAAGTGTAATCAATGTGTATCAGAAGTAAAGGCGATTTTGCAAAGCGACGTAAGTCGGGTGACAATACAGTATTCCATTCTTTCATATATTTCTATATTTTAAAAGCAAATATTAAAAAAAAAAATTGAATATGGACTTCTTTATCCTAAAATAAATACTAACCTGCAACGATATTGTGTTTGACCAGGTGCAGAACACTTTAGGATCTGTGTCACTTGAGAACAAATTCAATTAGTAGAGTCAATTGAATCATTAGCTTGAGAAGAAGATCGAACACCAAAATAACTCGAAAAGAAAAATAATAAAAAAGCTTTTTAAAGACATACTTTTCTTAAACAATTGTTCATGCATGACTAAAAAGAGAAGCGCCAATTCAAGCGTTTATAAAGTGACTGTATATGAGAGCGTACCCCATGCTTTTCTTTTTTAGTCATGCATATATATATATATATATATATATATATATATATATATA
>JAGDQP010024843.1:1909-27498 GCA_022664845.1 Lepisma saccharinum
ATATATATATGCATTCTATGCATTGCATTCTATGCAATTTATTGAATTATACAAAGTAACTTCAATTGAAAATCCAATTTCAAAGAAGTGAACTGAAAATTGAAAAATATTTTCAAATCTTTTAAGAGGATACCAAATTATTAGCTAAAACTTACAACGGACTAGCTGCTGACAACTTATGATTGAACCTACATTATTAAATAATAGCTTGAGTCATTTAAAAATTTGGTTAAGTCAGTTAAAAATTTGGCACTCAGAACATGAAGACAAGGAAGGTATTTTGGGAGGGGGGCACAATTGGGAAACATATTACGTTTTATTCTTCAACTACTGTTTGTTTCAAGGAACTACTTGGCATTTAATAAATTACCAATAGTATACCTTCTTTATTTGATCCTTTATGAGAGTTTTCTCTGTTCTGTGGCCGTAACCATAATTCACCAACGTTGAGGACCTCTTTGATTGTTTTCCTCGCCTTCTTCCTGTTCTCTGCTCCTGATGGTTGTTTTTACATATGTATTCATCTGACTAAAGACAATTTATGGATAATGGATGGATGGATTTATTTCCTATGTGCTAGATAGGCAGCTAGAGCCTAAGCCTGTCATATGGCTGCAGGATGACGTCTCTTGGTGAATATTCTTCCGAAAGTAATAAGGAAAGTAGTGACCGGATTTCAATTCGGTGGATTCCACGGGACGGGCGTAAGTCATAGTGCTGTTACCGCCCATACAATTCATTTATCTTTATCATCGGTGGATTCCGATATTATCCGAGTTTCCGGTTCTTTTGAACATCCTTAATAAATATGAAGATTATCAGCCCACACCAAAGTGCCTGAAGATTTTAAAAAAAAATGAAAAGTAAGTGCTTACACCTTAAAATGTGCGTTTTCTCACAACTTTCAGAAATGGACTTTGATTGTTCTTTCCCTGTACTCTTCATTTGAAATCTTTCTTTAACCAAGTTTCAGTCTCTTTCCTCGGCTTATAATAGGATCATACAATTAAACTGCATCTAAACAAGAAATAAAAAACATTTGGCAAAGCTACCCTGATTAACAGAGCTGAACTCGACTGGAATGCATGAAAATCGTGATTTGACCGCATGAAGTGGTCTGGCGTCTGCTGCTGAAAAATAAAGAAAAAAAATAAGAAAAAATTTTTCTTGCTTAAATATAATGCATTTGCTCGTGTGTGTTTCTGTGTATGTGTGCGTCTGTAGACACTAAAGCCATATCTACGACGAAAAATGCCCTTGAAAAGCAATTGTGCATGCAATGTTTGTTTTCCTTATACCAGAAAAGTGTGTGTGACGAACAACGATAACAGTAAAGAAACAATACAGATACACGTAGTGCTTATTCTCGCATGAGATCTCTCTTCATCGAAGGAAGTGCGCTATTGCACTGCATTATCCGTGAAGATACGCCCTCCTTTCCTTCCTTTCTTTCCGCGACCAACAAAATTAGCACAGCATTGTAGTTATCCCTCTAATGCAGAATGAACAGAACCTGATCTTCATGGCTGAAGTTTTGTCCTGCCTTTTGTTATAAATAGAGTTCGAGTCCTTTAAATTTGAATTTCTAGTTTTTAGACATCTATGGCTCATACGAGCTCAGGTCGCCGTAGGATCAATCTACGCTGAAACCGTAAAGTAAATCTGATTAACAAAATTTTGCTCCTGGGGTGGTAATCAAGGAGATACTGAAAATTTCGTAACTCAGTCCAGAAGGAATTCAATTGCTCCATAGTTACTGAATATACTTATTTTCAACTGGTGCAGCCCCCAACTTTTGTAGACGAGTCCAAAAATCCTAAGTTTAATGCGCAAACCCTCTTACCCCCAGTTTTACAATCGACGGCTAAGCTTCTGGCCTCAACTTAGCCCTGACCACAAGATTATCCGTCGATTGTAAAACTGGGGCTTAGAGGTCTATTACACTATCGAGTTTGCTCATCGAAGAAGCTGATCCGCAAGCTCGACAGTGTAGTAGCAAAAAAAGGCGTCAAGCTTGCTCAAGACAGGCTCATCCAGCAAGCTGATCAACAAACTCGATAGTGTAGTAGCGTCTTTACTGGTATTAATAACGGAAAATATCTTCAAGGGCATTTTGTTAGTTGGTGAAACAGACGGTTAGTCAAAGGAGCTATGTCGGGCAAATACCCCAGCAGCATATCGATATTGGTCGATATCAATAACGGATAATTGCGAAATTGATCGATCTCGATATTCGAGATCGATCGATAACGAATGGCAAATATTTTTGCCAATATTAGCCGATTATCGGTGATCGATGTCGATCTGTATCGGAGATCGATAATGATCGCTATCGGACAATGGCATAGATCGATGATGAAGAACGATAAAGATTGATAACGAATTTCACCGGCTCGATATCCTTGTGCTGCTACGATAGGAGGAGGATTAAGACATTGCAAGGTTAGGTCACGCAATTTAATCTGCGTTATCGCGCCTCGGTGCCCAGTGATTGTATCCTGGTAAAACCAAAATCCCCTTTCCGAGTATGCTTCGGTCTTGTTGTTTCAAACTCTTCAATCGAGACAGAATGATACGTAATACTCAGTATTAACTGAGTCTTTCGAAAAGTAGTGTATTAGAAGACATCACTCTCATCTCAGAAGATCGATGCAAAAACCTTCACAACATTTTTTCTGGGCTTTGAAGTTCTTTGGTTCAAGGAAATCTGAATGCCTCTATCCATCGACAATTCTATCGTCTCCGGATTATAATTATTAGACATGATAGGTCTTGAGCACTTTTAGTGTGATCTTATAATGGACTGAAATGAATCGGAAATTACTGAAGCTGTCACCGCGACTTGTATCACTGGAACCAAAACTGGAATGGTAACACTGGTTCGTTGTAATCTGTGACGTCATATACGCTCTTGATCGTCAGTGGTCATTAATTCCCTACTGTAGTGTCCAAGTGAGGTTTTTCGCATAGGCTTTCTTTCTTAATTTAAGCATTGATAAGGGTCCATATTAAAATCTGCAGAAACACAGGAAAATTCCTCTTGGTCAGCTTGTCTGAGAAATATTCTGTAGGCGTTCATGATGAGTGACACGCTTTAATTCATATAAATCTTGCTTGCATATATTTTTACTCGTTTTGGCTAGAAATATGAGAAAAATTATCGAATGGTGAGTCTTGGGGAAATTAATCATTACGTCATAATTTTCTTTTAGATCCGTTTTATAGAGGATAATCCTCAAACTGACGCTATTCAAGAGCAATCAGTCGCGTACGTTGGAAAATTTCCTATCATGTAGTTCAATTAAAGAGAACATTATTAAACCCATTAATACCATGTTCCACAGGCAAATTCAAATTTGATAGTAGAGATATATCTCATTACAAGTGTGAGATTAGCACTGAGGCAGGCAAGTCATCCCATGGTTGTAATTGGTTACAACTAGAGTCACTTTCTTTTTTTTTCCGTACTATAATTTATCAGATAATACCAGAGGATAGTATTGACATTAATCTAATCACAAGCGTGGGTTGTGGAAATGCCACCAAAGTGATTTGAATGTTGACAAGAACATAAAACAATTTTCTAACACATACACTCTCACGTTCGTAGCACCGTTGTATGTACGCCTATGTGTGCTACTGGAGAGGTAATTACTTCGCGAAAGAGTTCTTACAGTACAATATTTCGATCTAAAATGTATAGAAAGAGATCCTGCTAAAGATATATGTATGTAATGTAATTCTCAAAAGAACTGATGATCTAAAAATAGGAAAGATAGAAGTAATCATTTATCAGAATTAAGTGTTTGAGTCATGTGCTTCACCTTACGACAAAAGACTATAACTTTATTGATCTTGATCTTCAGCAAAAGACGGAAAAGAGTTTTTCTCTTGACTGAAGGTTTTAAACAGGGCTGTATTTTCCTAACTACTAACTCAGTTCTAGCCTAAGGCGCCCTCTGAAGACAGGACACCCAAAGATATAAAGACGGAAACTGAAGGCATAGAAAGGAAGTGGGAAGAACGGGATAAAGATTGAAGGTGGAAAAGAAAAGAATGGACCAAACAAGGAAAACAAGAAACAATAAATGTCACATAAAAAGCTAAACTATAAAAATTGAATAAAGTTATCCACGGGCTATAACCGTCATTGAAGTTTAGTAGTGCAGAAAGGTCAGACGAAAATTGTTTTGTACTGCTAAGCTGAGCTGCACAGTTCATGTTCTGAATTTATAACATTATAAACATTGAATCCATCCGCCTAGGCTGACCTTAGAAAAATAACCAATTACAATCGTAATAGAAACGTCAAACGACATCACCTTCCTACTATGAACTCCCACTTTCGCCCTAATCTCCATTTTGTCATGCGTCAGGCTATTCCCAATTTGTCAAACTACTTCATGTTGAAGAATTCAAAATGTTCCTTGACTGCTTCTTATTCAAACTCTTTTTTTAAAAAAACAAAGTTATTTTACAGGTAAATAATGGCATGCTTAACTGTTCTTTTCGCCCAGAAAATACAGAGGTTGAGCATCATAAATAGTCTCAAAACGTTAACTGATAATGAGTATTGTGAAATCGCTAAACAAACTTACTGGAACAATGAGTAGGGCACGTTGAACCTACTCCATCTGGAAAATTAATGTTTTCCTTCACAGAAGAAAGTAGTTAATCACTTTTCCGACAGATTTCACTACTAGCTTGCTCAGAACATGAATACTACCCGTTTTGTCATGCCTTCCCCTATACGTATACGTAAGTCAGCATTCATACGAATTAGAGTTTGCTTACACGCATACTAACAAAACACGGAAATGAAGGCAGAAAAAAAAAACATCAACTTGTCACATACGACGGTTGTTTGTTTTGGCCACAGTTCATAATGCATGTTGTCCTCTGATGACAGTCTGTCAACGTTATCGTGTGCACTGAGGAAATATCGATAATCCAGGACCTGAAAAGTGTGAGTAATTCTAAGAAATGTACGGGGAAATTTTATATAAACATATGCTTACATATAGTTTACGTTTACGAACTGCCTTCAAAAATGTACTAAGAAGTAAGAAAATGATTTTCTTCAGATTTTTAGATATGAAATAAATGGAAACTATTTTAAAGTCAGCTCGATGTAAGACAGAATAGCGTTCAGGTCGGTGTGTGACTGCGGACTATACGTAACAATATTACGGAAAATGCAATTGAAAGGTGATGAAAAACTTGTGAAAATAAGACCGCTAGCATACTTTGTAATTGCGGCTACTTTAAGAAGACTCCCAATTACTAGGTATTTAGAATTTTTAAAGAGAATTTTATATATATTTATTTTCCTTTAAGCTAATTTGACTCTTTCTTAATACTGAGTAGTGGTTGCACATTCTTTACTTTAGTTCACAATGGTTCGTGGTGTCGTCAAATATTGCAACGTTAATTCAACTCATTTTCCGATGTCATACAATGATGAAATTTTGCACAGTGACGTAAGTTGGGTGACAATACAATATTCCGTTGTTACTTTCATATATTTATATATTTTAAAACATTTTTTATTTTTTAGTAAGAACTTCATTCTCCTAAAATAAATACTATCCTGCAATGATGTTGCGTTTGACTATGTGCAGAACACTTAGGATTTGGGTGACAATCATCAGCTTGAGAAAAGTATCCGAACACCTAAATAACTCGAATAATAATATACAAGAGTGAAATATCATGAAATATCAGTTTATGCTGTTATGGGGATACCTTGGCAGACATTTTTATGATTTTTCTAAGTGGTTATCTTGGCAGACATTTACCAGAAATCGTTACGTGAAATTCAGTTCGTGTGTTGATATTTTTATTTTCACTTTGAATCTGGTAGCATATTATGTTTGCCTTTTTGTTGTTGTCTTTGACTATGATCTTGTTTACCTACTGTACATTTGTTAATTATAATTTATTTACTAAGTTTATTTTCATTTTTTATTTTATTTTTTTATTTTATTTTTGAAATTGTGTTTGATATTATAAATATTATGTCCAGGCAACCCTGTTTTTTTTTTTTTTTTTTTGGATAAAATGTTAGCAGATGTCTGCCAAGATCGCCGAGCTAAGAATAATAATAAACTTATTTAAAACATACTTTTCTTAAACAATTCACACTGAAAAGTTTAAAAAAAATGTTTATACAGGACTAAAACGAAAAGCATGGGGCGCACGAATTGAAGAATTTATAATGTGACTGTGTGTGAGAGAGCGCCCCATACTCTTCTTTTTAGACATGGATAAACAAAATTATTTTCTACTTTCTAGCACAAATTGTTTAAGAAAAGTATGTGCTTAAAAAGTCGTTTTTATATATATATTTTTAAGTCAGTTAGCAAACCACGCAGCAAATTAATAATTCAATCCTGACATTATCCTTGAAAGTGGGAACGTGCATTATCACGTGGTATTTGAATTGTCTATCTATCAGGAAATTTACTTATCAACAATTGTTGGTATTAATGGGGCCGGTTAAAAAGTTTTAAGTATATCCGATTACGAGGTGAACATACTTAGCGACCCCATTCCGTGTATATGCAGTGCAAATTACACAAGTAAAAAAATTAAGTCAGTTATAAGTAGTTATAACAGTATGTGTGGGCTTAGCTAGCTCCTCCACACGTCGGAATCGGGTGTGCAACAAAAGTGAGTTAGCTTGTGTCCAGCAGGTGATATATCCACTTCAGAAGCAAGACAATGAATATTTGGAAGGAGGGGTTTATTTAAAATACTATTTCAAGATGTCCGACCACCTCCCCAGAACTAATCATTTGGAGTAGACACTTTAATGCATTATAATGATTTTTATCATTTAATTCATAAGTTTCAACTCGACTTAACTTTGCTTATAATGCAGAACATGACAACATTGTCTAAGCTACATAATGGAAATAATTAAAGAACAATTTAAATTGCAAATATAAGCTGTTCTAGTCAGAGTTGAAATGGATCACCGGCTCAATTGGTAGCTGATAAATCATAAGTACCCTCATCGTTCATTCATCATTAACCATTCTCATCATCACTCATTCGTGTTCATATTCGTTCATCCTCTGTTCACTCTCTTATGTTAACGGGATTGCTACCAAGAGAAACATTCTCATGTACTGTGTGACTCACCCGATGTTGTAAGAATAATGAACTCGCTATACGTAGCTCGGATGGGAGAAAGACGAAGATTATATTCCGTCGTGGTTGGAAAGCCGAAGGGAAAGTTGGGAAGACCGAGAAGTCATTGGAAGGACAATATTAGAAGAAATCTTCGAGGGGTAGGTGTTCTGTTTGTGTTAAAAACTGTCTTAAAGTGAATCTTAAAAATTGAATCTTATGGTGAACGTGTGTTACTGCGGCGATGAACTTGCAAGTTCTGTAAGAGTTAGCTACCAAAAAAAACATACACGATACACACAAATTCAAAATTCAGGAAACTGAGCAAATAGTTTAAAATAGAATTCGTGGTTACCCTGTCAAAATAAACTTAAAGCCAAAATAATAATGAAGCGACTAATTTTGAATGCTGTTTTGAAAGAAGGCTGCTTGGCGTTTGGTAAGAATCCAACACAAAAGCTGTTATTTTTTCTTTTTTTCTTCTTTTTTTTGATAAAAAGAGAAAGAGTAACTAAGCACAAACTGCATGAGCGTAAATACATCACTTACCTTGTCTGGCTCAAGTACAAATAAAAAAAAAAGTATCTTAGAAATAAATCAACTACTTGATAGCAAACATTTGTCAGGGTATTAACAAGAGCTGTAAAGTGCAGGAATATCATATTTCTGTTCTAGAGGAAGATGTAGTTTTGACGTGACATGTTATTAAATACCCATGGGCAGCATTCAAAGAAAATGCAACTTTTTGTACACTGTGTCTGATGTAAAACGGGTCAAATAAAACACAGGTGGTGGCGCCGCCGCTGAGGAGACGTTTCGTGAGCAGCCAAATTTTTCTATAATGTTAACTCTTGTGTAACAAAAGTAATTAGAGCAGTGGCGGCTCGTATGTTAAGGCTGGTCAAGTTAGACTAACCGGTCCGTCTATTAACTTTGACTACCAGTGAGCCAAATATTACCACATAGCATCATCAAATTGTTTTCAGATTTGTATAAATCGTAATAATACAGTTATGTTTCAAGAAATAAAGAGTATATACACGAATCTTAAGGACAGTCAGCAGCATCACCTTAAACTAACTTTAATATTTCTATCTTTAAATAATTTCTTTAAAAGCTTGAAAGAAACCTTTACATGAATTATTGACGATCCGAAATTTACTACGATAAATAAGTTAGTACTGATTTTCTACTGAAAATCGCTAAGGCTCCGTGGGTCCCTTGATAAGATAGCCACCACTTTGCAGCCCTAGTAGTTTTAACTTGAAAGTTATGGACGGAAAAAGCAGGAATATAGGTCTAAGCACTTTATTAAGGGACCTAAAACACATCGATATATAGTAATAGGTTATTGAAACTTACGAACTAAAATATATTTTGTAGTTCAGCAATGAATATCATTAACTTTAAAGAGAAAGTAAAAGTAATTTCAAAATTGTATCCAAAATATTTTGTGGGGGTACAATAATATGCAGAAAATGTGTGAATTCAGTCTTAACCATTTAGTATTATTTTCACTTTCCCTGCCAATACATAACGCTCTACAACAATATTCACAGCATCTTTTACATACTTTTCTTTAATTCACGATGGTTCAACCGTGTACTCAAATCTTGCAACCTTAATTTAACTCATTTCCCTATTATCTAATAATAAAATTTTGCACAGTGACGTAAATCGGGTGTCCATTGTTACATTCATATATTTCTATATATATTTATATATTTTAAAAGCATGTTGTAATTTTTTAATAAGAATTCTTTATCCTAAAATAAATACTATCTCTCAACGATCATGCATTTGGCTAGTTATAGAACACTTTAGGATTTGGACGACAAAACTTCAGCTTGAGAAAAATTATCCAAACACCAAAATAACTCGGAAGAAGTCATAAAAACTTTTTAAAAACATACTTTTTCTTAAACAGTTTGTACTAAAGAGTAAAAAAAAAATAATCTGTTTATGCATGACTAAAAAGAAAAGCATGGGGCGTACCGATTAAAGAATTTATAAAGTGTGTGTGTATATGAGAGCACGCCCCATGCTTAGTTTTTTTAGCAAAATTAGTTTAGCAAAAAAAACAAAATTAGTTTTTTTTAGTACGCATTGTTTAAGAAAAGTATGTTTTTAAAAAGTTTTTTATTTATTTTTTTAATTACGGCTCGTATACGTGTTGATTCCGTCATTAGTTTTGTGTTGATAATATGTTGGAATGAGAAACTTTTAATGAAAATTAGGTTTCTCATTTCTACCCTCTCCTATCTTGGAATTTGGCTTTCTTCCTTAATATTGTCCAGCGTCTGCATAAGTCTTCGTTTTCCCTCTTTTCCCTAAAAGAACCTTCAATTCCATTCTTCACAATTTCTACACATTGAAGAAACCATACATGTATGATCAAAATTTCATACAAAGAGATGTATTTTAAATTAAATTCCGTATGTAAAGCAACAATAGAAGAATTTGAAACTACATGGTAACATCTCTGAAGAAGGCTAGGTCGGCGAAACGGTCGAAAGAAAAATTGAAAATATTTCATGATGACTATTGTGCGTAGCTGTTTTAAAATCTTAAGTGTGATTTCATTCTCTGCAGGAATAGCTGTATCAACTGCATGTTTAATACATTTGTTTTTTTTTCCTACCCCGACCGTAACTTCTCACTCGTTAACTAAAACGTCTCTTTACAATCTCTTCTAGAAATACACAGTGTAACAGAGTTCTAAGTACAAATTCGCATGTGAATTCCTGACACCAAGATAAGAAGAAAAATTGCTATTATCATATGTGTTAAAATATCCTTTGTTCTGAAGATATAAGGTTTCCAACTTGGAACTCAAAATTTATTTCTTACTAAACTAAAATTAATATATCTCTGTAAATCATGCAAGATGTATTAAAGTTGACGTTCGTTTTCAGAGTTAATTTGTGCCATTATTGCGAGTTAAAATGTAGCATAGGGTTGGCAGTACTGCTAACCTCATATAAAGTGTTACCTTCTTAAATAGCAATGAAGAAACTAAACGTTGAAAATATTTAATTTGAAAGTTTTACCCAGTATATTATTTACAGTTTGCAACACTGCATTCCGTGTTTAAAATATGACGTTTATAATTACTAGGAAAATACAAAATATCAACAAACCAATATAATCCCATTTGAGTTTGTGTCAATTTGGCAGCCCTATCAACCTGATGCCATCACATTCTAACTTTCAATATCTACCATATTCATACCAGTTAACTCCCTCCCGATAATTAATATTTACTTTAATAATCATTTATGATTTCTCGAGAAAAATTAATTTTATTTACCATTGGAAATACTTGATTTTCGGGCTCCAAGTTGGAAAACTGTATCTCGAAAACAAAGCAGATATTGACCCATATGGGAAAGAGGGTGTTTTGTTTTGTTTTCATGTCAGGAATTCACATGCGAAATTTTTAGCTCGAATTCTGTTACACTGTGTATTAATTGAAGAGATTGCAAAGAAACATTCTAGTTAAGGAGTGAGAGGTTACGGTTGGGGTAGGAAAATCAAATGTATTAAGTATGCAAATGATATGGCTATTTCTTACAGAGAATGAAACGTCAATTAATAAAGTGTTAAAGCAGCTATTAAGAAGCTGTGGGAGACACGGAATCGAGATAAATGTTAAGAAAATGAAAGGGATACCAATTAGAACAAAGGAAGACATCAACATTGGAGAAGGAGAAGAAACTAGAACATGTATCCAGCTTCAAATATCTTAGATATATTTATTTGTAAGTGAGGATATATCAAATATGAAACAAGGACGAGAACCTTAATCCTAAAAGAGGTATTTTGTAAGATGAAAAATGTTTTCTGTGGTCCGATAAAAAGAGGTGAGAAAAAGATTCGTTAACTGTTTTGTATGGAATATATGGAGCTGAAACGTGGACTCGATGAAAGAGTAAAGAAAGAAAATTGGAAGCCTTTGAAATGTGAACATGAAGGAGAATAAGAAAATTTAGCTGAACACACTATATACCTAATGAAGAAGTGCTAAAGAGAATACGCGAGCGATGCCTGCAGTAAAATTGTATCCTTGGGGGATGCAATCAAAGCTATAGTTGAGAGAAAAGAAGAAGAGGACGATGAATGTGACTCCTTGACAGTAATCACGTTGTACTACAATAACAGAAAGAGCACCGAAAGATCGACCTTTCAAACTTCTAATAATGGGTTGCATAATTACTATTTTTTTATATATATATATTAAACATGTTCCTTATTTTTGAAATGTGGATAGAATTAAGCATTAGTATAACGGTCGGGTTCTAAATGATAATGTTTATAGCCAGTTTAGTGATCCTACAATCTTGGCTGGAAAATCGTTATCTTTTTAAAGATTCGAAGTAATTCTTTTTTACGTTTCTTGATCTATATTTACTAAGATGTTTTTACTTCCTTTTCCCAGAGCTTTCTAAGTAGAAGTAGAAGTTTGTAATCCTCTTTCCTTAGAACGACCTATGGAATTACTATATCAACAATTCTAATCAGTTTATCTTCATTATTATCTCCACTACTCTTCTTTCACATTGTCCCTCAAGTAGTTGCTCATTAGCAAACTTCTCTAACCAACTAATTTGTCCATATTTCCAAACGTTTATTTTTATTTACCTTTCTTGAATCCACGTGGCAATTCTATAATATTGCAAATTAAACTCGTTTCGTTTAGTGCATCACACAACAAGTTTGCTCGTTTCTCTATTTCTCTTCCATATTTCATCTTATTTTTGTAATATTTTCTAATTAAAGTTGGACGCATATTTTTTATTTTTTTTTGTATGAAATGTTGGCATTGAAACTTACTTATTCATTTCCTTGATTGGTAAAACAATTCATTGATCCGTTTTGTGTGCATGTGAAAAGCAAAGCATATTTACATGAATTGTTTTTCTTTCTCTTTATTTTCAGCTCTTAAGGAAACTGGTACTCCTTTACCTTTGAAGAAAAATAGGAACATAACTTACTCTCTTTTCTCCCTCTCTCTATGTGCTGGTAAGTACATCAGTCAATTCATTTCCTTTACTTTGAACAAAGGGTAAATAACATAACGAACTGTATTCCTGAGGCCATCTTGACTAACGGGTTTTCCTTAGTTTCACTAGACGAACGCCAGGATGGTTTCTTGATTGAGGGTCAGGGCTGTTAATGTGTATACTCCTTCTCCCACAGAAACCCTTGACTAAGATTGTGAAAAGAATATAAATGTTTAGCTCATATTTGTAAAATATATATATATATATATATATATATATATGGAAAGACAGTGGAAAGTCGTTGTGCGCATCATGAACGATCGTCACCTGACAGGTCACAATTTGTCAAGGTAAAGAGTTTTAATTTACTTTAGTTCCTTGTCAGTATATGTTGATTTGTGGATATCTTATAATCTGTTTTCCATTCCATGCTTGCTTAGCAACGTCAATTTTAATATGGTTTGTTTTGTTGATAAGGAGGCTTATGGTTGGTCCTTACAATATGTCGATTAGAGAGTAAAGTTTCACTGATTTTGTGTTGATGATGGAGATTGGAGTCTCGGCAAATTAGTGAATTTTGTTTATGAAAAAAAGATGAATTTGAACGTCAGAATTTTGGGTAATCGTCCGCCAGACAAATAATTGATAGATGAAATAATGTTTTGAAACTGCTTCCATTGAAGATATTGTCTGGAGAATTAGTGCATGGTTTATTGGTACACTGTTAGAAAATTTCGTCCAGTTGCCTGGAAAAAGTCAGGAAACTAGGTTGAATGAAAAGTGACTAACAAAACTCAAAAACCCTTCAGTTTCCAAAAATATTCAAGCAAAGAATATTTAGAAATTTTCTCTACTTTTATACAGATTCAACATCTGAATCTCAATAATAGTTCCAGTGTGAACCTACATAATAGTCGAGACAATTTTCTTTGCTTGGATATGTTTGGAAACTGAAGGGTTTCTGATTTTTGTTAGTCACGTTTTATTAAACTCAGTTGCCTGACTTTTTCCGGGCAACTGGCCTAAAATTTCTAACAGAGTAGCTTATTGATAATCTTGATGTCTTTATAGAATAACTTATGAATTACGGTGACAGTATATGAAATAAATGGATACAAGTACAAGTTGAGGTATTTGATTATATGAATTGATGATATTAGGCTTATCATTATGTTGCCCAGTTGTATGTGCACAGCTAATTGAAATTATAATAATTAACTAAGTACAATGTTCTACGTAAGTAGGCTGAAAACTAAAGTTAATGCTAGAAATGATGAAATAATCATAGTTTGAAGTCTTCATTATGATTAGTAGTAGTACTATTATAAATACAAAATCTAAAAGTAAGCTAACTGACCTTTATGACTGAACTAAAGTACATTCAGAACTTAGACAATGCGCTCGGCATTACTATAAGAACAATCTCCTCCAGTTCAATTCAGTAATAAGCCTACTAAACTAAAATACAAGGAATTAATATTATTCGGAATTAGTGTTATTGAGCAAAATAATACAGAGTGTACAGAAAAGAATATTGGAGTTTAATCTTGTCTTTTGGACAATGATGACAATTTTAGTTGTGCGCATGCGCATAGGTAGTTTCACTATCTTTCCGCTTGACAGCACCAATAGCAACGATATCGACGCCCGGACCAATAGCATAGATGTCGATGGACCGTATGACAGGGTTTATTTGCCGTGGCAATCTCCACAGAAATAATATATTTCTTGAAACACTTGGTGTTACAGGAAGGTATCCCATTATTCATGCGGAGCTATTGTGAGAGCATCAAATGAGATGGGTGACCGTGATCGCGAAACAATTCGCCTTGCTAGGTTGTCCCAAGCATGTTCAATTAGATTTAAGGCCGGTTGACGCACTGGCCAGTCTAAAAGGGCAATAGTTCCAGTTTCAGAAAAAGTCGTCCACCAATACAGCTCTATGAGGGCGGGCATTGTCATCGTTCGGGAAGAAATTTTTTCTCACATGCTGCCAAAATTCTCTCAAATGTACTGTCAAGATCTGATCGCGCTATCTGGTAGCAGTTTTTCCTTGCTATTCACCCTGGTGGTTTCGCTTAGAGGCGTTCTTCAGGTGCTGCTAATGCTGGCCCACAACATCACCCGCCACTTCCGTATTGATCACGTTCGATTATGTTGGAAGTATTATATCATGTTCCCTGTTCTCTCCAGATGATGCACCGTCGAGAATCAGACTATAGAGTAAGTAAACCACGACTCATCACTGGATAATACGAACGTCCAATTTTCATCTGCCCAATGGCTGTGATCTCGACAACATTGTAGACGATTCCTTATCGGATCAGCGTTCAAAAGCACACAAATTACCGGTCACCTTGCATACAGTCATCTTTCCCCAAGCCTTCTAACCACAGTTTTCCGAGTTATCTGCCTTACTATTGCAGCAACGTGGTCTGATGCCAGTGGACGGATGCTACTTCAATTGTGACGCCTGGATTTTATCAGCAAATAACGATCTTTGCTTCCAGATAATATAACTCTTGAATGTCCTTTACTGGTCTTCTGGACGTGTCTTCAGTGTCAATCAACAGTCTCCAAGAACGATTAACCTCTGAGGAATTCACTCCGAGTTATCTGACTACTTTGGTCTGTGACTGTGCAGCTTCAAGTCTTCCAATGGTTCTCCAGCGTAAAGCTTCATTTAACAGTCGTCTTTTAGTCATTTCTAAGCTGTTCAGTATCATTGGTATCATCTGCCTTTAAGAAACGCTGATAATCATCATCTTCGTATACTTTAGTAGACGTCATTTTTACAGCCTAGGGCTGCAGTCACTTGCTATACTAGCGCCAACCGTCTTTCTACATTAAACGGATAGAAATATGTTTTTGACCATGCTTAGATATCATTCGACATTTTAAAACAATTATTTATCACTTTTTGAAAATTTTGGTTTAATTTTGGACACTAGTGTATGAACAAACATTAAGCAAGGTGGGGCATAAAATGTGATCCCGCTCTAAATCCCTTTTCTTTACTTCAAATGGCAATTTCAAGCAATTGATTTGAATAACATTAGTGATAGTGAAACTGAATGCGAGGGGAAAGTTCAGCATTTCTTTGTCACATTTCTACCTGAATTTGAAACCATCTATGGAACAATAATAAGCCATACGCAATTGTTAAATTTAATTTACTTCCCTTGTTAATTCTCATTTTTTAATGCCATTACTTCATGTACGAAAAACAATTCTTGTGTTGACGCTAGACGAATAAGTTACTTTAGCTGTTGTTTATCATTGAAACTCCTCGTCTTGTGAAATTTAGTGTTTATTTTCATAAAAAATTGCATTAAAAGATTCCGAATTTTACAGCTGTCTTTTTCCATCTAGTTACAATCACTTAGAACCCTAAGCAATAAAATAATTCAAAGTGAATATGCCATACATCGACATCCTAAGGGTCATAAATATTTATATATATTTTTAATCATACATCGAAATGACCAGCAAGTCATCAACATGTCTGAGTACAGATCCTACATTTTAAGGTTTGTTCGGGTGGGTCTGCTCGGTGTTGCACTATCTGCATTGGAAGCGTAAGGTAGTTCAGAACTTTGTGAGTGGATGTGACGTTACAGTGTCTATTCGTACAATCTCGTGTAGCTCTCGATCGAACGCACAGGCGCTTGTTTCCTACTGTTAGCAAGTAACGCCATCTGTAATCCCTTCGCTTCCCTTGTCTCACACATACGCTGAGAACGCAACACGACTGTCAATTGTCTGCACCCAGTTACACTCTATCCCGAGCAAGGGCAGAAAGTGCTTGCACTGGGTTACACTACTTGCATTCGCCCGATCATCCGAACTGCTGAGGTGCAGGCTGCACCATCAACATGAACGAGTTCAAGTTGTCCAGGCCGCTCGAACAAAGCTTTTGTGTTTAAGAGATGGGGTTACAATATTAACTCTAGTTGCTAGAAGCAGACATGGGTTAAAATTAGCAATAGAGATGGAATCTGATGTCACCATTCTTGTTCCTGTGACCGCTGGGTAGTAAAGTGGTATTTACCATATATAAGAATCTGCAACCATCATCCACAAGTTGCTGTAAACGAATTCGCTTGCAACGAGTCTGTGAAATAGTGATTCCGCCAGCCCCCCCTGTGCGGGTGTCACTCCCTCAAATTCTCGACAAGGTTTTCCCCCCATTTTAACATTTTTGCGGTCAAAAAAAACTGATAGAAACTGTGCAAAACTCCACTTACACCCTTCCAATTTTAACTTTACCCCGTCCAAACTGAAACTCCTGACGTCATGCTGCAAAATCTCTTAATTTATTAAAGCCAGAAAGAGACACATAAAGAAACAAATAGAAACAGTCCAATAGCTTGTAATATCAGAAGTGTAATATTATCCCCTACTTTCAAATGTTGATGAAAATGCACGTAATATGCTTCTGGCACCTTTTAACATGAAATGCGATACATGTGGCAAGAACAATTTAGAGAAAGTTAACTGTCTGGATACTCGTACTTAGTGACTTTTCTCTTCCTTATAACCGTATGCGATTTTCCCTTTGAAGGGGAACACTTATACTTTCTTATAAGTATTGGAAGCCGAATGCACAAAATGTGAAGAATTATTGCAGTACAGAAACACTGTTATTCTTGATTCCTTCTTAAATTAATTACCTTCGGACACAGATAGTGCACATATCACAAGAAAGTAGAAAGTCTCGCGGTCGGAATATAAAGCGAGGTCGTGTCCTCCACGAGCTACCAATGCCATCTTGTAGCGTTGTTACGTAACACACGTGCACTGTAATCCGGCGTCGGGAAGTGGCGCCCCCATCGCCCAGTCAGTTTTACTGGCTGCAATCAGCCCTGGCAGCTGCTACCATCGTTGCTGCCTATGGGAAGTCCAATAGCAGGGCCAAAGTGCTTCTCTATTGAGAATTTTTACTTCCCACTAGCGTAGGGGATTGGCGACCTCATCGCAGGCCTATGGGCCGCAACGTGATGCATCATCACATAGCCCGAGCAGCAGACCATCGCTGCTCGTATACGGCGTAGGGAATTGGCGACCCCATCGTCCAGCTGGCTTTTGCTGGCTGCAATCAGCCCTCGCAGCTAAACACCTACGCTGCTTGAAAGGAGGACCAGCACAGAGGAGTTCCATTCACATTCACCTCATTTTCATCCACAGATGATCATCATTTCATCTCCTCTTTTGCTGTGAGTTGTGCCTCCGCGCAATGACCACGGATGTGACAGGATGTACTTGCATTGACGATGGCCCCTGGGCTCAGGGGAAAGAGGGCGGAACCATTGGATAGCGCCTAGTTCTTAACAGCAGATTCTTGGATGGTCTAGCTCGTTGAGACTGGGAAGTGCGCCATTGGGGAGCTCTTCGTACCTTTGGTCTCGCCAACACTCGGGGGAGTGGGTGTCCCAAGTATCCATCAGTCGGGAGTACAAGTGATTTCGACGCCAAGTCATTGGACTTCGCCTCGATTTCCAGCTTGCTGACAAGGGTGATGAGGGTAGTACCCGGCAGCCTCGTTGGCTCCTCAGAACGAAGACGGAGAAGTGTGGGCATTTACGGCTAAAATTCATCATGGCTCCACCACATCCTAACAAGTCGCCTTCGCGCACAGACAAAGAAACGAAGAAAACCAAGAGACAGAATGAAGAGAAAGTCACTGAGGATAATAGAAAGAAGGCGCATATAGTTACCGAAATAACCAGTGACACCGCAAAGAAAATTGAAATAGAGGAACAGACAAGTATCGTACCGACTATCACACGATATCTTGTTATTAAAGTAAAGAATGAAGCAGAGAATCCAGGTGGTTTGAAGGGATTATCCCCTTTCATTATACAAAAACAACTGCATTATGTCGCCGGCGAACTTAAACATGTTAAGAAGCTTCGCAACGGCACCTTGCTCGTGGAGACATCCACTAACAAACAGTCAACCAATCTCTTGAAAATGACGACCCTAGGACAATTCGAGGTTCAAGTTGAACCGCCTCGTCAACTCAATTATAGTCAGGGCGTAATATCTTGTTGGGACTTGGTAGATGTCCCTGAAGAAGAGATTAAGGATGAACTCGCAAGCCAAAGTGTAGTGAATGTTAGGCGCATTAAAAGTAGAAAGAGTGGAGAACTGCAACCCATGAATTAATTAATTCTGACGTTCGCCATGCCACAGCTCCCCAAGGACGTGAAGGCAGCATTCTATTGCTTACCTGTCCGTCCGTATATACCCAGTCCGCTCCGCTGCTTTAAATGTCAGCACTATGGACACACCAGCACGTCGTGTAAGGCGACCTCTGCTGTTTGTGCAATTTGCGGAACCAGTAGCCATGGTGCGGATCCTTGCACATCACTGAAACCTCAGTGTATTAATTGCAAGGGTGATCACACGGCCTGGTCGCGTGACTGTCCAGTATTTAAAGAAGAAAAACGTATTAGAGAGCTGATGGTTATTGAGAAGATATCTGCTGGCGATGCAAAACGTCGCGTAAAAGAGTCTCAGCGCACCCTTCCCTCTGGTGCGTTTTCACATGTTGTAGCCAAAATAGCAGTTAAAACTGTCTCGGTTGGTACCCAGACAGTTAACGTATCAACACAAACAGAGTCTGATGTGCATGCCGACCCTCCGAAGCCGCCCAAAGAATCGGAGGCTCCTCTCCATATGCCGATGCAGAGTCAGGGACAAAAAACACCTGTGCAGAGCTCTAGAACTCCACGGGATAAGACTACTTATAGTCCGTATAAAGTCTCGAAGTTAGTTCGAACTTCGCCTCTGACCACAAGCATAAAGACTCTGACGAACGTTCTGTCTGCTCAGTTAGCTCAGGAAGAGTTTGCACATACTGTCGATGAACCAAGTTCATCTTTGGCTTCAGACATGATTCAGGACCACTTAATGGATATTGATTTTAATCTCGTGGGCAGGAAGGGGAAACCTAGGTATAAACCTAAACTTAAACGGTAAGATTTTACTTGTTTTCGCAGAGACTTTTATGATTTCCGTTTATTTTATATGCTTATGCTAGTTAGCTGTTAACTTTTATAATGTCTTTTTGTTTTACCTTGTGAAGGGCCATTTACAGGCTTTCTTGTTATACTGGTCATTTACACCAGTTGGCTGATAGTGAAGACCTTCTACATCTTCATCTTTTATCTTTTTATATTATTTTAATTAACAGGTAAATTTTTATCTGACCAAGATAAGGGGTTTCCCCCGTATCGGGACGGGCGTAAGCCATAGTGCTGTTACCGCCCATAAAATTAATTTTATCTTATCTTTACGTGCACTGTAAATACAGCTTCCAAAACATCTTCTTCAAGCTCGTACTGTGGATCAGTGGTTAAGGCGTTGAGTAAAAAACCAGGTTCGATTCCGAGCGGGAGCAAGATTTTTTGTTGTTCTTTCTTTCAAAATACATTTCTATATGTTCATATTTATTATTAATAATTGCTTTCTTGCAGTTTTCGTAGATTATGTTAGATTAGTGACCATGGGTTAGGGTAGGTCAGTTTCGGTTATGTATCTTTACACTTTCCGTTTTCAAATTCCGAATGCAAGACGCTCGTCAAGAAAGTTCCTTAAAACAAAAGAGAAATTAGTTCGCAAGTCGCAGACGTAGACCATGAATCGTTTTGGAAATATTTCGACAATAGTTTTATGTTGTCACGAAGTTAATTCAAAGAAACCGCTGTTACATTGTTGTCTGTAATTGGAATTGTAAGATTATATCCATGGCAATATATGACACGAACAGCACACAAAATTCTGTTTTACAACTCTGAGAACTATCTGGAGATAGTATTCACATCATAAATGAAATTTGAAGAAGTTTTAAGAACAAATATTTTGGACGTTTCTCGCAGATTGAAGTTTAGTTCGAATACAGAAAAGTAAAACCAAAGAACATTGTCATCGGAAGTGGTTCCTCTTCCACTAATATCGGAAAAAACAATAGAGGAAGAGAACAAAGAAGACGAAATATCATAAGTGCTTGTTTCTGAAGACGAGTAAGAGTAGAGGCTCACGTATGGATATTGTAAGTAAATGCAATTAATGTAAATAACAAAATTAATATCTACCTAAATTAAGTGAATAACACAATTTACTAGGTTTTTAATGTTCAAGTTTTGCCCACTTTTTTTTTCCAACACAGTTTTTGTAGTTTATCTTTAATTCTCCTACTTTGTATGTACAAAATATAAGTTAACGGTCAGTTTTACATCGCGTGAGCGTTTGTAAAAAGAGAGAAAACTTTCTTGAAATGTGTTTCTAGCTTAGTTCTCGGAAATTTTCAAGCTGAACATCTATATTTTAAAAAATTTAGTACCGCGAAGCAATTTTCAACAAGCTGTCTCGTCTGGTTGTCTTGGAGCATCGACAGATATTTCTTCGCTCCACCTATATTCAAGAAAAGACTGGGAAGAGGAGGAAGTTGTATATTTATTTTTTACGCTGTAAAAAAAACTACATCTGCTTCACACTCTGAAAGAACCTTCTGCAAACGTGAAGTAAGCCAACTTTTGCTATATTTTTTTTTTCATCTTCAATTACTAATTCAATACTTTTTAAAAACATTTTGAAAACTTTTTCACACAAGTAGACTGGATCAAAAAGCATTTTCTAACCTATGAAAGAAATAAAATATTGGTAACAGAGGGAAATAAAACTTGGGCTGCAGAAGCGATTGTGCTTTAAGTCATCGTACTAGTTTTCCAAAAATAGTAAAATATGCGAGAATAAAGGTAAAGGAAAAAGGCCACTGTTACTCTAAATAATTTGAGGGAAGAAAAAACTCTTCGCTAAAGTACAAAGGAGAGCGAGACATTGAGAGGAATGGTGAGGACCAAACTTGATTTGTTGGACCTGTTACTATAAGCAGAAGAGCAACAGTACGGTGCATTATTCGACATATTTTGTACATACAGAGTGTCCAGAAAGTAACTGCGTAGTGGACAAGGTTAAGTTGTAATAAAATTGAAATAGTACTTACGGTACTGCAGTTTCTCTAACAGCAAATGCTGGAAATGATACCCAGTGGTCTGCATATTCTATAACACTTTCTGCTGGATTTCGGGAGTGACCTGTGTGACGTGTTCAGTAATATCCTTCTTCAGCTCTTCCAGAGTGTGTGGATTGTTCTCATGCACCTGTCTTTTCAGTACACCCAAATATGTATGTCTAAATTCAAAGGAAAGAGGTCAGGAGACCTGGCTGGCCAGATTCCCCAGATTCTTGTTTTAAGTATAATGACGCACAAGTCGTGTGCGCAAAAGTAACAGCTTGTCCCGTACTTTCACCCACTCACACTCTTGTAAGTCGCTGTCAACTGTGGTTAGGCATGCCGTCACATATATAAGAAAGCTAATAAAGCCATCTACCGACAAGTAGGATGCCGTTTGCAACACTATAATGTAAAACTTTCATACCCTTCTTATGAGTTTCTCACTGCACAGTGACTTTTGCTGAGAAAGTGTAAGTGATGTGTACAACAAGTTTCGGGGAGTTTATCTTTCTGAAAAAGTCACTTTTAACCATTCTTCACTTAGCTCCTCACACGGCGTGACTCAGGAAAACATCTGAAAAAACCTAGCAGTCAGTATTGGCGGTCGCTGAAGTTGAAGTCAGTTTGTATGACCCGGTCTTGACCCGACTGACTTGGGACCCGGTCTCAACCGAAATCACCATTGTGATAGTGAGTTAATTCGGCGACCCGATAATCGAATCTTGGCCTAATTGACCAAGTGGCAAAATCTTGACCCGGAGACCAGGTTTGTTCCTGTAATTAGAATCAATCCATACTAAGTGAGCTATGTACTCTAACTTCATAGTTGATAGTTTAAAAGGATTTTAAGGTTTTTATATTATTTAATAATTCAAACAAAAAAATCTTTCAGAATAGCCTTTCCGAGGAGGGTATTTGCACATCTCCAGCGACATTTTGTTCTTTCCGGGGATATGAGACTATTTCCATTTGTTATTACTATTGTTAGGAACTTTTTGGTGTCTTATTTTGTGTACTCTGGGGAGTGACACACAGTCACCACAGGTAGAAAGACTGTTCAAACGCAACAGTGTATAATAAGGGAAGAATGAAATCTGTGCTTCGCCCTCCGGGTCACCAGGTCAGACCGAGTCCCAAGCATAAACCCTGTGACCCGGTCCAAAAATTGACCCAAATGACCCGATTGACCAGTTTCAGCTCTGGCCCCCAGCACCTTTCGATTGCCAAGCCAATGCTGTACCAACTGCACAACAACTACTGCTACTACCACTGATTACTACTACTATTATTACTACTAATAATAGTAGTTTCCTCGACTCTTCCAAAAGATTTACTCTTTCCCTTTCCGGTCTCTATTATAATAAAAGGAAGCAGTGAAAATCCCTCAACGTTTTTAACTTTCAGTACGGGCTGACCTCGGTGTGACCGAGCCGAGAGTTTAGCGCGTTTCCTTTCTGTGCGCGTGGTCACGTATTCAGTTTCCGCCGATGTCCACTGAACGGAATGGTTCGGAGATAACTTTAACCAAAACTATAGGTTCCAACCTTAGAAGCTCAGCAGCTCGTTTAGGACGTCAATTAACAATTCTACCCATCAGTCAATCAATACGAGGCAATCGTCACGAAGATATCAAATTTCAAATGTCACCAAACGTGGAATAGGTCTGTTCCTGGCTTTGACATGTGTATGTTTTGAGCTCATTCCAATTAGTACATTGATGTATCAATTCCATCAATCCCAACAGGAAAAGTATCAATATTGTATGACAAGTGGCTAGCATTTGTGAGGATTAATTGGAAATACAACATGGAAATCTTCCATGCATTCCTGCTAAAGAACCTGATATTTTCATATATATATATCTATGACATGTGTGTGTGTCAATAATGAAGCTATGAATATGTAAGTTGGAGGTTATGACAAGACAATGTCAATTTTTAATTTTGGAATTTCGTGCTGTAGTACACGATAAACAAATATTGAACAGCACCCATGCGAGATAACTGAACATTGTGTTTCTCGTTGATAAAGGAAATCAAAATTCAATATAATCAAGTCAATACTTGATCAGCACAGGTGGGAAATATTGTTTTCCGATATCTCTCCAGCACAAGGCAGTAATGGGAGGAGAGATAGGGAAAGGAGGATGGAGAGAGAAAAAAAATCTTTGCAAACTGATTTCCACATGAAAACACAGCGTGTACATTATTGGAGAAAATAAGCTCTTGCAAACTTTATCGATCATTTTAAAATTAATTAAGTTCTTGGAAGCGTTTTGCAAACGCGATCCCAACAGCAATACAATAGGAAGAAAATGATAGTTCGGTATAGAATGGTAGATCACACGAGTAGCAACTGAATCGCACAACAAAACGGTGGTGTGAGGGGAATTCGAAACTTCGCTTTCTTCCTGAGTAATGATCCATGACCTTCTCCACTAGACCGTGTGAGCTCGGAGTAAAGCCATTTCAATGCGAGTCACAGGCTGAGGGAACAACAAAAGAACGAACTTCTGGCGAAGGCGGGATGTTTGTGTAATTGTGGTTGAGATGTTATATTATACCCATAGTTTAAAACCTATGCTTTTTTTCTTCTTGTTTTTATTTTAGCAAGTAGTGAAGCTTCGGTCTTTCTTAAAAATACTATTTCACTTAGCAATGAAACTGGGATATAAAGTGATATCGAACTTAAAAACGTTTCTAAAGTGATATCGAACTTAAAAACCCCTGAATTAATTTTTTATTTTATAACTCAAGGGCTCGTAGTAAACATCAAAAATTCACATTTTGATTATCTGTAAGTAAAATTTTGTCTTTTCGTCTGTAAGCAGCATCTGCTAACATAAGTTACTACAGAGTGTTCACTCAAAGGTAGCCCAGAAAAGTGGCGCTTAGAGTAAGCAGCTAGGTTGAAATGAAACGAAACATTGATATGAGCTATCTGTGTGTATAAGAAATTAGGAACGATCATTACATGTGTTGGAATACGCGTCCAAACACCATTGAACACAACACTCCATACTTACTTTAGGTACGGAGTAACTTTGGGCAAAAATAACACGTCAGTATTTGACAAGTGTTAGTTGTTTCGTGAATTATGCTAAGTCTGAAACTTTGTAAAGTTTATTTCATATGAGCTGCTTTAGTAACTCCCGCCCTTCACGATGATATGAATACAATGAGTTTAAAATCCACAAACGCCCATGCCCCAGGCGGGATTCGAACCCACAACCTCTTGAACGATGGCTCAGCGCCCTATCCCAGCTACCGAGGTTAGCTTATACTCTAATGGACAATTAAAACTAAGGATTTTTTTACGTTATTTTATCAGTGGCGGCCAGTGGTTGTCTCCACTGGTGTTGCACTCAGACCCACAAAGAGTAGGGGATCAAGAAAAATTAGGGAAGGGCTTGGGCTTACGATACATACATGAAATTAAATATATGTATTGGGGCGAGGAAAATTTACAGGGGCTCAGCCCACCCCTGGTTGCGGGCCTGGACTTTCACTATGTGAGAGAGGATTCGGTAGCTAATCAGTCAAAATCAATCAACGTAGAGTGTAATTATGTAACATAGATGCAAAAGAAGAAGTGACCAGATTTTCAAATAAAGGGACGTTAAATCAATTAGTTACGATTTTGGGAAAACTTAGAAAAATGTCGTAGCTATAATATTGAGAATAGAATTTGATAGTTTGTCACAATTTTTCGTGACTAGAAATTTGTGTCATTGTTATTGGTATTACTAATATCAGTTTTACAAACTTTGAAGATTCACTAAACGTTTTTTCTGAGCTATTTTGAACGATAAAGTCAACAAGCCCACAGCTTTTGATATTGATCGAAATTCTTCTGCCGAGTGGATTGAAGACAGTTCGTGAAGACAGAGATTTTCTTTGTCAAGAAATGTGTAAATTGGACATAATTTCTCTACAGTTTGTTTTGGAAAATTGCAAAAGTAACTTGGAAATTTCTATGGAATACACAGCGTGGCTGCCATAACGTGCCACGTGAATGAAAGGATTTTGCTTCACAAGTAATCACATCGCATACTTCCTTTGCTTCCTTTACCCATTCCATTCTTTCACTCCTTCTCCTTTTTGATTCCGTGTTTGTATTTTCTGTTGTTTCACTCGAATCATCAAGATGGTCTTTAATATGCCTAATATTTGTTTCAAAGCAAAGTGGAAAATAGCCTTTTGTGCAAAGGAATGGTCAATTTCTAGATTTTGAAGTTGATTAAATAAAATTTCCACAAAAAACATTATTTTACTAAAATAAATAAATAAAGCAAGAAATTAAAATGGCCGCTAATAAGTGTTTTCTTGAGTACTTCAGGGCGATGGATTGTGTTTGAATTTTTCTCTTCCTCCATCTTCACTATCTTATTCAATGCATGAATAAGATAGTGAAGATGGAGGAAGAGAAAA
>JAGDQP010024844.1:0-27498 GCA_022664845.1 Lepisma saccharinum
ATTTGGTCTTCCTGGTCCATATTTATGTGCCCATGCTTTATTACGAGGAATTCTTCCGTTAATTTTGTGTTTTCTGTTACCCAATTACTAAAGTTTTCTACCTTCTTATTATTATTAAATTCCAAAAGCCTTTCTAGGCTTCTCTTTTTCCTGCATGGGGGGTTCTTCTTTTTTGAGGTTGGTGATGCTTTTGTCTCGACTCGAACTGGATTACAATCCATAATCGAAACGATCTATGACTCGTTGTAACGCCAACTTGTACTGTGGGCATTCTTGTTGCGTTTTGGCCCCACACAGCTTTTTCCTCGAATTGCAGGGAATGCATATCTTCTTATCCTTATCTTTGCACTCCATCTTTTTGTGGCCCTTTTCGCCACAGCAGCCACAACGGGCGTCATTTCTACAGTGGGCTGCTATGTGACCGTAATCATGACAATTCAAAACATTGGTAGCTTCGTAGCCGATGTAGACCCGCGGATTTCTTAAAATGGTTTCCCTTACATGTTTGGGTACCTCAAACACAAGATGGTACCTATCTTGATTCTTGGGACCCGTTTTAAATCTTGGTCTTATCAGCTGTTTCTGTTCGTCGGTCAGCTCTTGAAGATTTCTTTCTATGAGTTCCTCTATTGCCTCGTTCTCCTTGAGCTCGGATGGTATGTTATACATTATCATTAACGGGTTGCGCTTATTGCTCTTATTGGTTAGATCGAAGTTTTGGATCATTCCTGGGTGCTGCCTAATCTTCTCCTCGTCCTGAGCTGTCGCCATCTGCAGGATGAGCGCTGTCTTTGCTTGTATAATTTGAAAGTTGATCCGGTCCTGCCTACTCACTGTCCTGGTTAACCTCATTCTTGCATCCTTGAGGCTTTCTCCCTCCTTCGGTTTAATGACAATTGTTGGTCTGGAGTTTCTTTTGTTCGACTCGATCAAACGCGTCTTTTCCGGAATTTTGGTAGTGTCCCTTTTTAAAATTTCTGCAAAACTCACTGTCGGTGTTGTTGCCACGCTTAGTCCTTTAGTTGCCTTTAGGCTACCATTCTCCGTGCAGAGTTTCTTAATTTCTTCTTCCAGTTGTCGCATTTTCTCCTCGATTTCAATTTTTCTCGTCTCTAGTTGTCCGTTTATGATCTCCAATTCCTTTACGTGAATACTACCTTGGATCGCATCTTCTCTCAATACGTTGATATTTCTCTCTTGTATGTCTAGCTCATGCTCCCTCTCCTCTAGTTTGGTCTGGAGTTGAACTAGCTTGATTTCACAATTCCTTAGCCTTTCGTTTTCTTTTTCAAGTTTGGCTTGGTTTCTTTCTAGCTCGAGTATTCTACCCTCTAAAAATGCCTGTTTGATCTTGAGATCCTCCATTTCCTTTTCTTCCTTTCTTCTTTTGGTCATCTCCTCTTCTTCCGGTATTCTCTTCCTCTTGGTTGTATCCTCGGATACTGGATTTGGTGTTCCTGGTCTTGACATGCTATCCTCCGCATCCCGGTCAGTGGGTCCTTTTCTCACGTTCCTCAGAGACCTTGGTGTTCCATCTTTGTCCCTGTGTATTTTCTCCCATTCTGCATACACTTCGTCGATTATGCCCTGTTTCAGTTCTTTGTCCTCTTTATTGGATCGATGTTTCGTAGCATTTATTTCCTTTTTCTTCACCTTGCTTTGAAATCTAAGGTAGAAAGGGTTGTTCGGGTACTCACGAGTGTCCGGCGCTGGGCTTAGCCATTCAGCCTCAAATTTTTCCAGACCCGATCTGGTGACGTCCGCGAGGTCGAACTTTTTCGCCATTTTCAATTTCGGTTTCGCACACTTGTAAAAAGTACACTACACACAGTATACAGTACACAAGAACACAAAAAAGGATAGTGTTTATCACTTATGGAAGAAAGCGGGTGCACCCCCAGGACCGCGGTTCAAGGCACACGACACCCAGAAGGCCGCAGACCTCCGGGAAAGGGGAGGGTGGGGGAAAGGAAAAAAAAGGGGAAAAGGAAAAAATGGGTGAAAAGGGGAACCGAAAAGCCCAAAATAATAATAATAATAATAATAATCTTTTTTTCTTTTCTTTTTTCTTTTTTTTTAAATTTGTTTAATTTGTTTACACACTTTTCAGGAGGGTCAGTTCCCCCGACGGAATCCATACTGTAATCTGCACTGCTTAAGGTTTACTCTTTTTACATTTATTCTTGTTATCAATAATTTTTCAAAGATTTTGCTAATTACGTTTAGCAGACAGATTGGTCGGTAGGACTTCGGGCTAGTTTTTGGTTTATCTTCTCCTTTTAACAATACAACGAGGTTTGCAGTTTTCCATGCTTTTGGGAATTTTCCCTGCTTCAGGCATTCGTTGAATAGTCTCGACATGTACGGAGACCAGTATTCTGGTATCGCTTTATAAATCTCGTTCCTAATTTGGTCCGGGCCCGGAGCTTTGTGTGGTTTTAGGGTCTTTATCGCAGCTGCTACTTCTTCATTGGTTATCCATAGCATCTCTTGGTTGTTATTTTCATAAGGGGTGTGTGTTGCCTCTTGTCTTATTCTTTTATTTTCATCATTATCGTCTTCTACTTGGTCATCCGGGAATAGTTTTGTGACTAATAGTTCCATTGTTTCACGCCAGTTTTTTGTATATGTGTCATCTTCTTTCTTTAATGTATGTAATATCCCTTTAGTTTTTATTTTCTGCATTACGATCTTGTAAGGCATACCCCAGATATCCTTACATAAGTTTTCATCCACAAACTTAGTCCAAGTTTTCTTTTTGGTTTCGTATAATTCTTTCTCGAATTTTTGCTTTATTTGTCTATAGTTGTTAAGTCTTATTCTTCTCAGTTCGTGGTCTCCAGCTGCTCGGTAGCTTTTTCTGCTTGCTTTCATTTTTCTCTTTAATCTATCCAAACTCCGAGTCCAGAGCAATTTGCGGTTGTTGTTATTTCCTGGTGTCGGTGCCGTTTTCATTACTGCTTCAATAGTTTCTTTTTCTATCTCTTTTGCCAAGTCCTCTAGGTCAGCATTTTCTTCAATTTGTGGTAGTTTTAATTTCTCTGTTAATTTTTTGAAGTTTAGTTTTTTTACATTATAGTTAGTTTTCTTTGGTTCTTCGTTAAATTGTCTATCATCTTTGTTCGCTAGATCCATATTGAAGGCAATGACGCTGTGCTGGCTCGTGGTAACATCTTCCATTACTTTCCATCCATTTATGTATGTGTTCAGGTTGCCCCTTGTCAAAGTCACATCTATGTTACTTGCCGCCCCAGCTCTTCCCTGAAAAGTTGGCGGTTGGTCTGCCTTGTTTTGGACAACTAGTTGATATATATTTATTATATCCTCGTATTTTTCTCCTTTTTCGTCCGTTTCAGGGCAGTGCCAAAGCGGTGATTTAGCGTTTATGTCTCCCAAAATCATTACATTTCCCCTATAAAACCCCTCCAAAATTCGTTCAAGTTTATGTACAAAGATATCAGCTGGCATAGAGAATTGGCTGTATATATTTACAAGTGTTATTTTGTCACCTCCCAGGCCCATGCTCAGCGCCTGGATCCACCTGCAAGTGTTTTTAGAATCTACTAGTACATCTATTTTCTTGTTAAAGATAATCACAGCCACCATTGGATTTGGATCATCTGGTATTAGTATTCTGTCATCTGTTCTCATTCCCGTCATTTTGCCCTTATTGGTATAAGGTTCTTGGACACACGCTACATCCACTTTCTCCTTGTCACAGTATAGCCTAAGTTCGTGTGTGGCTAGCTTGGATCTGTCTAGATTGACTTGGACAAATTTGAACATTTTATGGATTTCTCAAGTGGATATAGCATGCTGGAAATTTGAGTGTCGGTTCGAAAATAACTCGTCCATATGCCATCACAAATTGACGGTATACATTGTTAAGTTGAAAGCACTCATCTCTTCTTTGAAAGACTCTAATCACCAGCTTCCATAGTTCTTGCGGATCTGAGGTAATTCCGTTTGCTCGCAGATGAATCCTATCCACCTCGTCAATCACCGGGAAGGTAATACTTTTCCCATTGCTATGGATATTTCTAACAATGGTTCTTAGTGCTGCTACGAGCATTTGGGGTTCCTCTAGTCTTGAAAGTATGTAGGCCTTATTTAGATTATCATAAAGTATGTTAGGGTTATTCCCATCCTCCGGTTCGTCTTCTCCAGCTGATCCTTCATCAGTTCCTTCGCAGTTGTTCTCTTTTGTGGTTTCTAGTTCTATCTTGTTTTCTTTTGGAGTTTCCTTATTTGTCTTTCTTTTGTGAAATCTAGGTATCCAGGATTTCCATCCTCTCCTCTTTTTCTTCAGATGATTTTTATCGTGGCAATTTGCAACGTCTCTATTCTCAAGCTCTTGGTCTTGTTTTTCTTTCGCCATGAGGTCTCTCTCCTCCTCCTTCTCCGACTCGGAGTTCGACCAGTCACTCTCACTTTCATCTCTGATTGTGTTCCATATTCTTTGTATGTCTTCAAACAGTTTCTTATCTTGCACCACCATCTCGAAGCCTACGTTCTTAATATTTTTCTCCCATTTTTTAAGTATAAGTAATACCTCCTGGGGGTCTTTTCTCCATAGACCCATACCTACTGCCGGGATCGTGATTTTTACTCTTCCTTCTTCGTTTATCCCTGCCATTAAGTTCATGGTTGTTTCAAGGTCTTCTAGGAATGTCTCTCTTGATGACTTAATATTCATAAATTTGCTGTTATATCTATTTTTTGACAAATAGATATTGAGTTCTTTATCGTTTTCTTGTGTAATGTTATAGTGTTCCAATTCTTCGATTTCATATTCGTCATGTGTGAGAGCCACAAGCTGTGCAAAACCTCTCGGGAAAGTTGTCAAGTCCGGGTTTATATAGTGCATAACTATTTGTTCTTCATGCTGCATATCGACGTATCCATTCTTGATTATGAGGAAGTTGTCTATTTTGGTTGATGTTCCTTCGTTTATCCATTTTTTAACTATCTCCAACTTCTTGGTTTTATTGAATTGTATGAGTCTGTTCCTACTCCTTCTTATTCTGCATGGGGGGTTCTTTCTTTTTGTGGATTTTTGTTCCTGATCATGGGTCGAATTTGGATTATTGTCCATAATCGAACCTATCTATTACTCTTTGTAAAGCCAGTTTATATTGAGGGCATTCCTGTTGGTTTTTGGCCCCACACAGCTTCTTCCTCATCCTACATGGTATGCAGACTTTTTGTTCCTTGGCTTTACAGTCGGTTTTCTTGTGGCTTTTTTCCCCACAATTTCCACAACATGTGTCATTCCTGCAGTGTGCAGCGAGATGGCCGTAATCGTGGCAATTTAGGCAAGTAGTCACTACCAGGAAGTCCTTCACATTTGTGGCCTCGTACCCTATGTATACTCTAGGGTTTCGCAATATATGTTCTCTTACCTGTCTGGGTGTCTCGAAGACCAGGTGGTATCGGTCCTGGTTCTTCGGGCCAGTCTTAAATCGTGGCTTAATAAGTTGTTTCTGCTCGTCAGTCAATTCGTATAAGTTTCTTTCTATCAGTTCTTCTATCACATCCTTTTCTTTTAACTCTGATGGGATATTATAGGCTATCATCAATGGGTTCCGCTTAGTGCTTCTGTTTGTTAGGTCAAATTGTTCTTTCATTCCCTGGTGCTGTCTTATTTTCTCCTCATCTGATGGTGTCGCCATTTGTAGAATTAGTGCTGACTTTGCTTGTATAATTTGGAAATTTATGCGATCCTGCCTATTTATTGTTCTGGTTAGTCTCATTCTTGCGTCTTTTATGCTTTCGCCTTCTTTCGGTTTGATGATGATTGTTGGTCTTGTGTTCCTTTTGTTTGTTTCTATTAGTTTTGTTTTTTCTGGTACTTTCGCCGCATCTTTTTTTAGTATTTCGGCAAAGCTAACTGTTGGCGTTTGTGTAGCACTTTGATCTTTTTGTGCTTTTAGACTTCCGTTTTCTTTGTACAAGTTTTTAATTTCCTCCTCCATTTGAGCCATTTTGTTTTCCAGTTTCTGATTATTCTCTTCTAGTTGTCTGTTTCGGAATTCCAGTTCGTTGACAACCAGACTTCCCTGGACTGCTTCATCTCTCAGTCTGACATTCGCAGTTTCCTCCTTCTGGAGTTCCGCTTCCCTTTCTTCTAGCTTCGTTGTCATTTGCGCAAGTTTTATTTCGCATTGTCTTAGTCTGTCATTTTCTCTTTCCAATTTGGCCTGGTTTCTTTCCAATTCCATTACTCTTCCCTCCATAAATGCTATCTTTATTTTAAGTTCTTCCATGTCTTTTTCCTCTTTTTTTCTTTTTGCTTCTTCCTCTTCCATCTCTGGTTCTCGTTTTCTTTTTGTTTTTTCATCCTGAGCTATCGGTGTTCCTGGCCTTGAAGTATGTCCTTCCTCTTCGTCCCGGTCAGTGGGCCCTTTTCTTATACTTCTGAGCGATCTGGGTGTTGCATCTCTCTCCTTATCCTTCTGTATCTTTTCCCAGTCGGCGTATACTTCATCTATAATGGTTTGTTTAAGGTCTTCTTTGTTTGATCTGGGTTTTCCCGGATTTATTTCTTTTTTCTTGATCTTCTCTTGGAATTTAATCTGGAACGGGTTTTTCGCTTGGTCTCGCGGGTCCCCTTTTTCTGAGAGCCATTCGTTCTCTAGTCTTTCAAGGCCCGAACGCGTAAAATCCGCTAGGTCGCACTTTCTCGCCATGTTCGATTACGCTACGAATAATCACTAAGACACAGTACAGTCAAGCTGTCTTTACACTTACAGGAAATAAATCACCGCACCCCCGGAACCACAGGCCAGGGAGCGCAGCACCCGGTCGGGCACCGACCTCAGGGAGGGGGCCCAACGTGGGAAATAAGAAGGGGGAAGTGAAAACGGGGGGGGAGTAAAAGGGGGAGGGGTAAAGGGGGTAAAAGGGGGATGGCCACCCCTAAAAAAAATTGGGGGGTCAGTAGCCCCCTGGCCGAGGCCAGCGCCCTCCCAGAACGCTACACACCCATCACCAACGGTCCCGAGGATACAGATCACCTAGCCCTGCATGTTCACTATTGGCACCAACACGTAAGAATTTTCAGTGTACTGAGGGACCAGGACTTAGAAAGAATTCTTGCCTAGCGACAGATTGTCTGTTGAAGGTCACCGGATATTGTCGGTCAGTTACTTCAATGATGTAGAAGTTTTCTGATCGACGTGAATAGCATCGGTTTTAAGCCCATAAAGTTAGCATAGAAATCTTTTGGACCCAATTACTCCTCAAAAAAAAATCTGGCGAAGTCTATATCCTCAGGAGTTATGCCTTTTAGGTTTATAATCAAGTTTTTGTACTCACTTTTTATCTCCTCCTTGTTCCTCCCATCAAAAGGACACACGAAAACGGAGCACTTTCACACACGCCTTACCCGTATCAAAGCACTAACTCAATCCCCAAAGGAGCTTTGTATGTGCCCAACTCACAGCAAAAATTGCAATTTTCATTTCGAAGTGGTTTGGTCAATCCAGGTGGATTTTCTTTGCCGTCATACCACGCAAATTCAAATCTGGTATGTTCACGAATGCCATTATATCGTCTGTGAAACAGTTGAATTTAAGATTGCAATCATTTGTAATGTTTAGACCTATCAATAGAGTATTTACATACAAAATATCGTTGTTTTGAATTACATCATTTTTTCTTTCTAAGGGGGTTCAAACATGACCTTTCGTCGAAAATTACGGATTCCGGGCTTGAATATCTCAGATGAGTCCTCATTAAAAAATCTGAAATTTGGTGTCAAGGAAGTTCTGTTTGTGCTCAGCTTACAACCAAAATTGCAACTTTCATTTCTAAGTGGTTTGGTCAGTGCAACCTGGTTATATGTCTAAATGTAGCTTCATATTACCACGCTTCTTGAAAGGCGCAATTTAAACACTCATGGATTATCTTTTCTTGGCCACACCACTCGAAATTAAAAGTTACAATTTTTACTGTGATTTCAGCACATACAAGGCTTCTCGAAACTAAATTTGATTTTTTATGATGACCCATTTGAGATATTTAAGCTCTAAATCCGGTATTTCTAGGCAAAGAGCCATGTTTGAACCCCCGTAGCAAAAGAGCAATATGTAGCAATATGATGTGACCTCGGGTTTTGTATACAGTCAACCTGTTGATAGTTTTAAAATCACAAAAGAAATTGCAGCCTTATATCAACTCATTCACAATAAATATGGTGACCTTCATAAAATACTACATTCGCATTTGCGTGATATGAGGAAGAAAATCCGCTTCTACTGACCAAACCGTTTCGAAATAAGAGTTACAATTTCTACTGTAAGTTAATCACATAGAAGGCTTCCTTGACACTAGATTTCAGGCATTCTCATGAGGATCCATCTGGAATCCGGCATTTTTCGGCGAAGGGTCGTGTTTGAACCCCCGTAGAAAAAAAGGAATGTAATTCAATCAACGATTTTGTGTATAAAGACACTTTGATGGTAGGTCTAAACATTACAAATGATTGCAGCCTTATATTCAACAGCTTCACAGAAAAATATTGTGGTCTTGCACAGTATGACGGAGAAAATCCACTTGCACTGACAAGACTACTTCGAAAAAAATAATTTAACTTTTACTATGGGTTCGGCACATACAAAAGCTTCTTTGATACCAAATTTCAATTTTCTGTATGGGAACCCATTTGAGATATTTAATCCCGAGATATTTTTCGCAAAGGTACATGTTTGAACCCCTGTAGAAATAAAGGGGTGGGATTTAAGGACATACTTTTTTTTTTTGCATGCAGACCCTCGATTTGTAAGTCTAAATATTACAAAAATTGCATCCTTATATTCAACTCCTTTATCTCACAAAAATTGGTTTGAAAATGCAATTTTATACAATTCAGCCTACTCATTATTCATCCTACATTTTAGAATAAAGGAATTCATTTCGAGTAAAGGTGATTCCACATCTTCAAAGTGCACTTCAGGAGCCTATCAACGGTTTTGAATTCAGCTCTCTAGTTCTTCTGGTTTTAGAGATTTCATGCACACGGGAGTGAAAAACGTCACATGATCACCACAGGAGAAATAAGGGCGTCACATTTTTTTCTTTTTTCAAAAGTGATTCTGATATTTTGAGATATGTAAGAACCGACATACGAAAAATAAAATCTTTCTAAAATGATGATGCAACCAATTTTTCTAAAATTGGATGATTTGTCATGGAATGTCCCTTTCTGGATTGCAGACGTGACTGAAGATCGTCAATTTGATTGCTTTGTTATCAAAATTTAACAAATGGTTGAGAATCTATACCTTTATAAGAATTAAAAAGTGCCAGAACTCCTTGATTTGACAGTCCATACAGGGCATTAGCCTGCAAAGTGGCTGTCACGTGGTCGGCGCAACGACTCCCCATTGCTGTTTAATCTGATTTTCAAGGCCGGAGTCCACTACTTCTTAATTCAGGTTACTTTGGGAGTTCTTACTCGGAATCAAACTCGAGAGCAGTCGGAGCAAAATCGAGAGTATTAAACTACTCGTCTAATGGCCTTTTATGATTTTTTAAAATCAATTACTATTATTATTTTCAATATGAAATCGATAAACTTTATGCATTGTAATAATTATAACTCTTAATACACGTAGCGAACAGAATACCGGACTTTCACGCATTTCTCATATCTCTGCCAGACAGTCAAATTGTACAAAATCAAGGACATATTCTCCTTTCGTCATATGGGTATAGGTAACCTAACCAACATTCTCTTATATAAAATTGAGTGTAGGTTGACTATTAGAGGAAGCTACCACGAAGCTTGTCGTAGGGTGCAGACAGTAGGTCTAGTATAGAAAGACATAGGTGACGAATTGGCAATGTCAACTTTCCGACGTACTGTGCAGCAAGCCACGAAGTTAAAGTTCTCATAAGTCTGCTGGATGACGCTAGACTAAGAAGAACTACACTTGCTCTGTAAGGTTTTCTCAAAGCTTCTTCATCCATCATGAAAGAGTGTGGGAGGAGTTCTGAATCTCAAATAATGATTCGCTCGTGCAGTTCATGACTCATTAATAAAAGGGAGAGAGAATCACTACCAATAAGAAACATAATGGGAGAAACGACTTCATCCAATGACGAGCTACCATTATATAACAGGAAACTGCTGCGTTCTTCAGCTCAAGCTAACAGGTAGAAGTGATTGTAAGTTCCTTTCATGCGAAAGTGGAATCGTTAGCTCTTTTCAGAAAAACCTTAACAACAACACCCTTCTCGTGTAATAGAAATTAATATCCTGTCAATCGTCATCAATGGCGGTACACGAAAACAAAAACCATTCATCATTCTTGGTCATATTCTAATTATTATAATTTGTTGATTGATCAATCCTTAAGGATAATCTAAAGTAATGATCTCCAACAAAAGATGGCAGCACTTTCTCCGTATATGTCTAATGTACTCTTATCGTTGCACGAAATTTCTTTGCTGCTCCTATAAATTCAAGCCTAGAGAGTTCAAATTTTCAGGTAAGAAAGTTCATAACCAATTCAAGAGCATGATCGATGCCGATTTTTTATTTTCGTTTTCCTTCACTGTTGAAAACTATTGTTGGTGTGAATATCGAAACCTATAACGATAAAGCTCTTTCAACAATGAACAAAAAAAAATCGGCATCGATCATGCTCTTGAGTTGGTTATGAACTTTCTTCCCTGAAAGTTTGAACTCTCTAGACTTGAATTTGTAGGAGTAGCAATAAAATTTCGTTTAACAGTGAAAATACATTAGACATATACGGAGGTAGTGCTGCCATCTTTTGTTAGAGATCGTTGCTTTAGATTATCCTTAAGCTAACAGCGAAAAGAATGCAACATCCTTGTTACGTCATTATTCCTTTTCTATTTTTCTAATATATGCCTAATACTCTGCAATGGGTTGTTCCCATTACTGCTAAATGTTTTAGATACGGTTTAGATACAGTAAGATGCTCTTAATTCTGCTCCTGTTCCATCTGGTGGATCTCAAGGTAGGGTTTTGGGTACGTCATTTGGAACAAAATTCCCCTTTTTCCTTGCGAATTATATTTTATTTCGAGGAATCAAATGAATGAAGGATGTTGCTGCTTTTCAAAATTATTTATCTACACTGAAAGAAGTATGTTTCATATATAAATAATTGTATTAGTACAATACGTCACATACAGCCGGATGACATCATGTCATGCGTACAAAAGATGTTTCGTTCTTGGATTGGTGTAATACGTGAAACTTGAAATTGTCCCGTTCCTTATTCTATAGACTAGTAACAATATCATAATAATCTATAGTTAAATGTAAAGATGCTATTCGCTCTGGAAAATCCGGGACTGTACTGCAATCGAGAGTTACGTCCCGATGTCCTGATAATTATTCTCGGGACGCATAAATGTCCCGGTTTTCAACGAAGAAGAAAAGACGGGGAAAAATATCGTTTTCTTCCTTTTCACATTATTATATCGTGAATACGGCAGATCAAAAAGTAAAAATAAAACCTTGAGTACAAAAAACATGGATTTAATTCATGATTTAACTACTTTTACATTGAATGAACCATCTGTTTCATGGGGCAGCGACAAAACGTTTTACTGATCAATTGTTATTGTTGTCGATGTTACTGTTTGTTTCCATTTTCCTCTCGCCTCAGAGTTACTTAAACCACTTTTTGGTAATTTGCCGTTGGCTATAACAATGCCAAGAAGAAAAGTATATACGTACTTTGTTTAATAAAACCGGATATACAGCAATGGGAAATGTTTAAAATTTTGGATGCAATAGGAACTTACGAGGTGAAAAAAATAATGTGCTTTTTGTATTATTTATTGATGATTTATCAAGTTTTCCTTCCTTATACGCAACATTATCCATGTGTTTCAGTTGCTCCACAACAAGGAACTGCACTTTTAGAAGTCAGTAGCTGAGTAGCCACTACTGTGATTACTTAGATGCTAAGTGTTGGACATTGACGTTTTTTTACGGCAACGAAGTTAATTGAAATGTTTAACTTTTTTTCTTTTTGTACATTTCAAAGATCTTTCTAAATTAGTAGCGTCCTAGATGTTCACTTTTTCAATATAATAACTCTAGTTAAATGTTGATATTTTTGGTTCAGAAAATGCTTTAATTATAGCCGCAGTGTGTTTGATATTTAGTTTATTAAGTGTTGTTTTATATCTGATTTTTGACACTATTTAGTTTCAGTGTGACTTGGCTATTCCAGTTGTATCTGAACTTTAGTAAACTAAATGTATAAAATAAATTAAGTTAGTTTGTCAGGTTCGCTACTACAATGATACGTTGCTTTTTATCAATATGTTTGATTTTGTTTTCCCTTCTGTTCTATGTTCTTACTACACAACAGAAAGTAGATATTGTAATGAATCGTAATTTTTTTATTGTGTGAGTATTATAATTAACAGATACTGTACGTGCGTGTTTTATGATTAGCAGATTGTTCTATATTTTATGCAAGAATAAAACAAACTATAACTTTTGGTTCGTTATACTGAGTGGATTCATAAAATGGTCAAACCCATGCTTATTTATTTAAACTTTATGGTCCATTTGACTATAATGTTACTGTAGGAAAAAAAAATTATAGAGGAGACTTCGTTCATTAGCATCCTAAGAAAGAGAAGGAAACTAAAATTTAATGTCTGATTGGTTTGTATTTTATCTAGGATATGATAGTAAAACAACAGGAATTATAAAACAAACAGGAAGAAATGCGTATTATACCAATCAGGGTGCCAACTTCCTCTATGTCACAATAACTGGTGACGATTTCCTTAGATACGTCGATTTCATTCATGACAGATTTGTGCTACAAGTTCACAACAAGGAAGAAGGATAAGTGACAGAAAACTTAGGCTCAGTATTCCTTGACACCTCCATCATGGTAAATTATTTTGATTGCACGAAACTATTTGTTTAATAGTTACACTTATTTAAAAATTGTACAGGTGTAGGTGATCTCTCTGTAACAACAGCAGAATTTGCTATTCTCTCGAGAGCTTTAGAATTTCAAAGAAGTTATGCAACGAAATTCTAACAAGTAAACCTATCGATGCTTCAAAGCGTTTTTTTTTACCAAATTTGGTAGAGGAGTAGGATACATCAGGAAATCACCAGAAAGTATGATTGAAAGGGGTTTTTGTCCATAAAGACGGGCGCAGTGGCCAAACATTTGGTTCATAGTGTGATCTAAATAGGAAAATACACGTTTATTTATAAAATGTATGTAATAATGGGAAGCAAATATACGCTAATGAATACTAGGTGAATGCGCTATCTTTTAGGGGGTACGTTCGTCATGGCCGCAATCTTGAAGTAGTCCATCTTGAATTTTGCTCGATTTTTTAAATAGGAAAGGGGTCATGTAACTTATTAGTCTGAGCTAGAATTTTACCAGAAATGTATTCATTAGAAATGGTAAAGCCAGTTTTACCATAAACGTATTTTTGAGAGTAATGAGATGTGATATTAGTGTGCGTAGTTGATTGAAAAGTCTGGAAATGCTCTGTTATTCTTGAAAAAATGCAAGAAATGAAAACCCAAATCACAAGTAATGAATATTGGGAACCAACCACCTACACAGTACTCATTACTTATGCATTCGGTTTTCATTTCTTGCATTGTTTCAAAAATAACAGAGTATTTCCAGACTTTCCAATCAACTACGTACACTGTAAAAAGTGGAAACACGAAATGGATGAAAGTTACTCCGCTTTATGGAGAAATAAAAGTCGAAAATTAGCGAATTGTTGTATTTACTCTTAAACGTGGATATAGTGTAAGCCTTTTATTGAAAAAACTGGTAAAATTAACTCCATTTTAAAGTTAAACATTTTCTTTGTAATAGCTTAACGTTAACTGAAAATGGGTTGAAACTGGCCAAAGTGATTTGTCCGTGAACGTTCAACTTATTTTACGCTTAAAACTCGGTCATTTTCTAATCGAAGTGTAATCTAAACTGGCAATTTTGAGATTAGGTACTTTTGTGGATAAAATTTAAGCCTTAGTCGGATATTCTATAATCCAGTAACAAGAGTAACGTTACTTGCTTGTCACTGAACACCCCGCCATTTTGAGTGTTTATATTGCCTTTACACTGTGAACAATAAACAGTTCACTGGTGGACCGAGAACGGCAAGGATTGCATTGACGGAAAGATAAATTAAATTAGGTATAAATCTTTACACTGTAGCAAACGTATCTCTCCTTTTTTGACGAGACATTCCTCGTGGTAAAATCATAAACGTGTTAATGATTAACCTCCTTCGCAGTAAAACCCTAGATATAGATATCACTTGGAAAGCCAGAGACGCCAACTACCTTCGTAGCTAAGTGGTAAGAGCGTCTGACCACTGTGCTTGTGGACACTGGATCGAAACCCGACCACTACAACTTATTACTTTTAATTTTAATGGAATATTACCTTTTATTCTTTTCTACTTTAAAAAATGCTTTATATATATACGCCTCTCCCAACCCGTCTGGTCAGCGTGGGAGCAGTAGACCAACTCCTCCCTTCGGGGAGAGGCCTCATCCACTAGTGGATTGAATATGGCTGTGATTTATTTATATATATACGCATCATTTTGAAATTTTACAGAAAGTAAAACGTTCAACCTAAAACTGGCTGAATGTAGGTTAATCCAAAAAGTGGAACGTTATGTCTTCTATTTTTACAGTGTATACTACTGCGTATAGAAAACTAGAGAGCAATTCGTAGTGGAAGATGAGGTAGTATGTGGGATTAGGTTTTCACTTGGTTTATTTGTACGAGAATTTCAAACTACCTGTGCTCGTGTTTGATCAAGTTGGAAACTTTACGTATGGCCAGTTCCTCGTTGAAAAAAAAAAGGCCATACGTAATATACCAATTAATAAGGAACCAGAAATAAAGGCTGTAAGTGACATTGAAAAATTTTATAAAATCAGTTTGAAGGTATTTCTTTTATATGACACGATTTTTTTAAAATCATATTCTGTGTCGCACTCGCACATATTTTGTGTTATATAGAAGATGAGCTTTTTAAAGTTTTCAATGTTACTTGCATCCCTTCGTTTCTGAGCAACTCAAATGAAATTGAAACAATGTCTTCTGCTTTTGTAATAGTATTGATAATATATCTGTATAACGAGAAGAAACAACTAAACAAGGTAATTACGAACTATAATAGACTCGACCATTTTGTTTTGTCTCCCAATCCTTGCAGAAAAACACATTCTCTATTTATGTACTTATGACTACACTGGCCTTAATTCCGTATGTTCTGTAGGAATTTCAGATTAAGTACAAAAACTATATTTAAAAAGTATTATAAAAATAAACATTTTATTTCTTAACATATAGAGAATAATTTGTCATACAGAAAACACATTATATATAACATTGTACTTTAATGCAAATATTGCATACGTATTCGCCACAATAACAATGACTTATCGTAGTTGTCGAATCGTAGAATCGATTTATAAAATACAAAGCAACATAAACGATTACATTGTTGTGTTCAACAAATTAAGTGTATCATAACTTTATACAAAGGTCACAATTGTTAGTAAATATATATATTTTAATTAATTTTCAGGCTACCATTGTAATTTCTTTCCATTGAACTCGTTTTGATGCTTAATTGCATTGTTACTAATATAATTTTTTACCAAATTTATATAAAAATAAGATATAAGAATGAGATCAACTTCTGTAAATAGAGTATAAGAGCATGTTTTTGTATATTCGGATAATAAACAGGTCGACAATTCTTTCCATGCAAATACGGTTTGTGACGTGTGACACTAAAATTTCGAATATAATGATCAGAGTAATTGACGAAATACCGTACCTTTTGAAAAAGTTAAACCTTATAATTATCATGTTGCCAATGCTGTCAAGTGATAATATCAGATTTTAACTTCCAATGTTTACCATATTGATATAAATTAGACCCCAAAAATTAAATTTTACTTTACTGCATTGTTTATGATTTCCACTTCGTTGTCGAGATTCAGGGGTTCCAACTTGGAGCCTAAAGTTCACTCATTACAACCGTAAATAAATGAATATTTCACAGGGAACAGATATACAGGATGGTATACTAAAGTAAAGTTTAGTTTCCGAGGTCTGATTTGTATCAATCCGATGAGTACTAGCACTTATGTCGTCATCTGATTGTCAGTGTTGCCAACCTTCTATAACGTTAATTTTTTATAATTACTACGTCGGTTTATTACCTATTTAGTATTTCCCAGTAATCATCAACATTATTATGTGAAGCACAGAATGCACTGCAGTAAGTGTTATACCGGCTTAAACGTTGAAAATGTACACTCTAAAAAGTGTGACGCTTAAATGAACGAAAAAAATCGATTTTTTTTAACGTTTAAGTTAAATAAAAAATTGTTGTGAGCCGAAGTGTTCATATTACGTATATTTTATCCAACGTTCCAAAATAATTTTAGGTGTAAAAGTATTACATTTAGTGTTATTATAATATTCGGATACATTCATGAAAAAACGTAAGCAACTTAGCTGCATAGAAATTTCCAGTAACTTTACTGATATAAAACAGGCAATTCAGTTTTCAGGGATACTGGAGAGTAAAAGAAAAGAGAAGAATCTCAAGTGAGTCGTTTAGTTAGAGGTCTTGCCGAACAGTCCAAACTGCCAGCCGAAGAAATCATCACAACGGAACGGTATATTTCCCCACATACGTAAATGCGGTGCTCAAATTACGAAAACACAAACTAAGTTACTACCACGAATTGCGTACTACTAAGACACACCGCATTTTAATCACTCCTTGATTTGTCAATTAGGGATAGTAATCCCAGTTGATTAAGAATATTTCCCATTTCTGCAAAAATAAGAGCAAGATGGCTGAAGGTGGTAAACTAAACGTTATGGAATGATTTATAACATTTTATATGTAACGTGTATGTATCGAAATGGCATATAAACATTTCGCAACCGTATATGTAAATATGTTACATATAAAATTGAGTGACTTTTAATTGAGTAAGATTCCTTGAATTTTACGTTTAAAATTACTGATTGATATTTAGATGGAACAGAATTACATAAAATTCTTTCACGCCAAAGCTTATTTATATGTAATAGGTAATGTTACATCTATTTCTTCCGGATTTAGAAGTCACATGGCTAAATAAAAGTAACATTTTTTGGAGTATAGATTTTCCATGTTTAGCCTTCTATAATATTCACACGTTGTTACACTGCGTTCTGTGTATCAAACACGATAATGATTATCACTACGGAATACCAAATACCCAATAAGCTGACCTAGTGCCATTGAAAAGTTATACCTGGTTGGCAACACTGACAACCCGACTACACTATATTTTAATCCCTATTATCCATCGTATTGATACAAATGAACTCCCAAAGACATACATATACAATCAATGGGAAACATCTAAATTCTGATGTTGCAAATGCATTACATTTGTCTCTTTTTATGTATTGTGATTATTGCAATGAATTTTTATATTTGTTAATGTACACACAATAAATCTCGATAAAGTTTGTGGGTAAAATCATACAAAATTGTGGACATTGTATACTCGTATTACTTAATTTCTGACTAATTCTGCATACTGGTACAAGCATAAATGTAATAGATGCTACTTTTATCACATACATCTAAAGAACCGAAATGTCAGTCTCCAAATTTCTTCATGCATAAGAAATGATAGATTGTGATAACACTTCATTGAATACTTTAAGCATGAATCCAGGCACATGACTGGGATTTCTATTGAAGATTCATGTCAATGATCTACTGAAACTATCCTATTATAATGTTTTAACCTAAATATTAAATATTTCAGCGAGCCAATATATTTGTTCTAGTTTTCCAAAATTATTGAATGAAAATTAAATTTCTTTCAAACGCTTGAACTATAAGAATATGAAAAAACAGTTAAACAATTGTATTATTGATGTTGATATTACATAAAAACAGAGAAACTTATTTTATGGTTTAATAAAAATAAAAACAAAGGTAACCAAGAATAATGAATATAAATATCTCTTATATTTAAGATATCCCAACCGTCTTGATCAAGGATCTGTCTGATCTCTATAAACCAAACAATATAATGGAACTAATAATAATTTCTGGCAATTTAGCCAGATCACAGTCTTTGCAGCTTTGTTTTTAAGTACAGAGGTAAGGACATGGAAAACAACGGCCTGAAATTGTATAGGCAAGCACCATGTTAGTGACGGGACGGCCTATTAGTAAAAGCAAATTAATAAATATATCATAAAACAGTTTGAGATATTTCAAACCGAATAATTTCGTTTTTCTAGAAATATATGTAATACACTCGTATTTTGAACACGCTATGAGTTTTAGAGCTGCCTCGTAGTTTCCATAATAAGATAAACAAATAGATTACAATGAATGACAGTTTTAAAATAAAAAATAATTCGAAATATTATTGTTCTAAATATATAAATAAATAAGTCAATAAATAAAGCGGCAAACATTGTGCCAGAAATAAATAAATAATGAAAAACTTCAGCGTAACGTACTGAAGAGGAAGAAGAAAATCAATTATAAATAAAAGCATTAAGTAAAATAGGGAGACGAAGTCCTACATTTCAACGTAGAGATCATGTGTATTGTTTGTATGTTTAAATATTATATTTCAACTTCAAGAAATATGCTTTGGCTTAGTTGCCCAAGATAGGAAAATGTTAATATTACTGGTAAATGCATAATACGATCTTTTGATAAATCACACTGGTATATGGAAGTAATACTTAGTGATACACCTAGAAGCGTTTAGCTTCGACTCCGTGAACAGTAGAATCACATCAACAAAACTTCATGATTTCACAAAGCACACTTTCAATATTCACAACTTTGGAAATATTGTAGTTTAAGATAATCAAAATATCTAATTAATATTGCACCAACCTAAATGTATTGATGTAATCGTAAATTTTTACCTTAAAGTTAGGTAAACTCAATGTAGGTTAAGAATCAATATCACCAAACAAGGTACAAGAGTTTCTTCGCTTACATGCTATACAGGCACAACAGGTGGTGTAACCTTAGCAAAACGTCTATAAGACTCCACATCATCCATGGTACAAAAACAACCGTAGCTTACCTTCTTTTTGTGGTAAGCACTAGAGGATAGATAATAAACTTCTATCTCTGTCGTTGCACTCTTGCACCTGAATGCTCCATTGCTGATTATTTGACAAGGACACTCTTCTGTATCTACACATTTCACCTGATAGAGCATCGAAGGAATGCGATTAGGATCATAATCTTGTCTCACCTTGCTGGGACACGACGCCAATTTTTCGAGTGATTGTAAGGGAATTGGACTCGATATGGGTGACGCCACACTTGTTGCCAAATATACTGAACAGAAAGCAAAGATTACTGTGAACCAGTCACTTCTGACGGATACTGTTAACCACCTCATTTTCGAATACTAGCAGTTGAAATACAGTTCACTAATTAACTGCACTATGTAAATACAAACAACGATGAAAACAATCTCAGATGTTGGTGAGATATTAAATCCAATCGAAATGTTGTGTAAAATCTGCTTTTAAAATTTTATATTCTGCACGACAAAGTTCCTCCCACATTTTATGGTGTTGGTTCGATGACGTATTTTATCCCGCATGTTGTTTTCCGGCCAATATGAATTAAGCGTCAAGCTGTTACGTGAATATCTTTCTCTTTGGTCTTCCCGTTTGAGAACCGTCAGGAGGAAGTTTTGTTACGAATGACTCAGCTGAGAGGATATCCGAAACATCCCCTCACGCTAAGGATAATTCCACCAAAAATAGTGGCAACTACCGAGAAGATCACAAAAAGGAACAAGCAAACATGGAAAATTATTATTGTGCATTTTGAAAGATTGAGTTTTAAAAATGAAAGATTATCTTTCTATGTGGAAAGGCCTTTTAGTGTGTCCACTATCTAGCTCGCTTTCAAATTTGAATTGGAGCGTGCAGAGAGAAGCTCCACTCCGTTTCATTCTGATCAGTGAGTGTGCATGCTATTTAAATAACCCGAATCAACACGGCCATAACGCACTGCTAAACAAAAGCCCCTGCTGACCTCCAATTAGAATTTTTGATCCGCGGCTACCTTAAGTTTTCATTCCTGCATTATAATTAATGCAGTATCTGTCATTGACCTAACAGTGTCGAACATATTCAACTAATTTTTCATCCACAAACCGTAACAGGAAGGTTCTGTTAACCACTCTACCTAAACAAAACTCCACCAATCCTATATTTCAAACTTTAAAGTAAATTTTGGCCCATTTCAGTAAACTTCGTTTTCTGGTTCGAAGGAAAAGGAAACATAAAAAATGTGGCCCTGGCTTTTAAATGAAAAGACTTTACCTCAGCATCCACCTCGTGTTATTGTATACATTCGAGTAATTCATTTGTTATTAACTTCCTAAACGAGCTAGGGAGCTTTTAAGGGGGGAACCTAATTTTTTTGTTAAAGTGGATTTCGAGTCACTCCATTCGATAGAAATGGGCGGGAATTGAATCCCTGACCACTCGCACAAAAAGCGAGTGCGCTGACCTCTCGGCCACCCAGAGATTACTACGTTCGTGCAATGTTCGCACCTCGATTTTCAGTAAGCAATTCACTCACTCTATATCTTACGAAATTAGGAAGTTCATCGCCGCAGTAACAAATGATCGCCATCAGGTTCTATGCTGGGCAGGATCAAGTCAGTTTTCATCACAAACACCTACTTCTCAAAGATTCCTTCTAATATTGTCCTCCCAAAGTAGTCTCGGTCTTCCCAATGGTCTCTTTCCATCCTGTTTTCCAGCCAAGATCGAATATAGTCTTCGTTTTTCTCCCATCCAAGCTACATAGCCTGCCCACCTTAGTCGTCGCGATGTCATTACTCTAAAACATTGGGTGAGTCGTGCAGTCCGTGAAGTCCTTCATTATGCAATCTCCTCCATTCTCCAGTCATCTCGTCCCGTATATCTTTCTCAAGACCTTATTTTCAAACACTCCTAATTTATGCTCATCTGCTAGGGTCATACTCCAACTTTCGCAACCGTAAAGTATTACCGACAGAATAAACGTTTTGTATATTTTAAATTTCAACTTTCTTTATATTAATCGCGAGGTTAGGAGTTTCTGGACTGAATAGAAACATGCTTACTTTTTACTCCTTCGACTTTTTATGTCTTCTATTACCTCGTTTTTGCTTGTTACATATGCTCTCAAATATTTAAATTTGTTTACTTTCTCTATGTTCTAATTCTTGATGTAAATATTTCCGTTATTCCCTGTGTTTCGGCTTGTTATCATGTATTTTGTTTTCTCTATGTTTACCTGCTGACCTATCTAATCGCACGCTTCTACTAAGACACCAGTGTTACTTTGTAGTGCCTCTATATTTTCCCCTATTAAATCTACATCATCCGCGTACACGAACAGTTGATTCAAGCCATTCAACGTTAGTCCCTTTTTGTCTTCTTTTATTTTCTGAGTCGCATATTCGGAAGCAAAGTAAAACAGTAATGGTGACAAGAAAGGAACGGAAGCAATCGAAGAAGAAAATATTAATCGTCTAACTTGTGATTCGTGCCAGTTAAGAAGGAAACAGCTTCTACGTAATCATGTAGGAACATTAAATTTACTCTACAAAGCATATCATTATTTCCATCTGTCTGAATGACTCGTGTAATGTTAGAACCTGGAAATTTTCGTTAAAAAATTGCGGACCTTACACGGGTGTATACAATATTTGGGATAAAATAATAAATTAAGAGAGGTCATCAGTGAGTACGTGACGGACTTACGCTACTTAAGCCCAGAAATGAAAATTAATTAAATAAATAAAGAGACATCTGGTTTACAAATTATTGCTAGAAGAGATTCTGCACAATTCAAGGTATATTCACTAAAATGAAATTTTTATACAAACGTTTCAAAAATTACACAATATACTCTTTGGTATCTTATGCACAATTACAAGTTATTAATCTTTATTAATATTCATTGCATGCTTAATGATAATGATATTCAAGAAACCTTAATTTGCGCACTCTCTCCTACAAGAGTAGGTGACATTGCGCACATAAGTAGTGGAGACTGCGCATTAGTATAAGATGGTACGAACCAAATAGAAACTACTTGTTGTTATATAAAATATCATAAATCGTTGTATTACAAAAAGTAATTAGCTAAAGCAGACGAATATTGCTATTAAATGTTATATTTCTTACACTTGGTAGTGTTTATAAGCTTTTCTAACACAATCGTAAGTGGACAGAGGAAAAAAATGTTATACTCTTCACGCAATGTATTCCTCCGTTAAGTAGTGGGCCAGGATCAAAAATGACACCGACATCTAGAACCAATTTATACATAACTTTACGGAATCTCTCCTCCCATTATATTAAATGAATATACTGCACAAACTCTCCTACTTGACGCTTGTGCCAACTATCCTTATTAGGGAAGAGAGATACCGCACCACATAGCTTGGTTGGAATTTCGCGAATAAGCCGCAAACTGTGTACAACACTATTTCTGACAAAGAATTAGCTCAGATACTCCTTGATTTATAATTATACAACAATAAAATATTTCCTATGAAAAAATCCACAACATTTATGAAAAATCAAACAGTTACCATCTGTCGTAGACGCAAACATATGATAATAAGTTTCAGCAACCATCTTCTATCAACACAGGAATTCAACTGGCGAGTGTACCAGTAACGTATTCACTTGTCGGTTGTTGTTCACTCGCAACACGTCAGTCCTATTTTCTCCCGACTTTCCGAGATGTTCGCAATCTCTCCTGGCTTTACTTTATATAAAATATATTTGAGTAGTCTAATTGAAAAACGTAGTTTGTCAGCTTTTTTACTTTTCCAGGAAATGAGTGAAAATGAAATTGATTTCGCAAGTTTCTTACCTAAGAAAGCATTTTCACTTTAAGATTTGAAGGGCAAAATTTAAGTTTCTCTTTCTCACTGAGATAAATTTCTGTGCTTTTTTGCAACACTATTGCAATCTAGACCTTGTGACATTACGGAGAATGTTAAATTATATGGTCACGTCTAGACGTTGTGAAACTAAGTAGTATGTTAAATTATAAGGTCAGTTTACGTACATTTTGACCTTACTATTCTGGATAAAAGTAATGAAGTCACTGATAATAACAGTAGTAATGAAGGGAGACCATTATATATCATGTTAAAAGCTCATGTGGCATAGACAAAAGACTAGAAATACGTACAATTTCATGTGGCAAAGTTCATGAGGCAAAAAAACAACAACTAGAAATACGAGTAGTAAGAGAGCGGAAAAGTATCAAAAACTGCTGCAGGCAACATACCTTCTAGGATACTCCTCCACAAGCAAGATTAATTTTTTGATTTGAACTATATATAATATGCAATAATACACATTCGTTGTTCGGTATATGATAGGATATACTAGACAATTGTTTAGTGTTCTATAATAGATACATATTTTAGAATGATTAATATCTATACAAGTGATATAATTACATGCTATATTCAATGAATGGTCCATATATCTTTTCATTAGGCTAAAAAACACTATATATTACTGCAAATAGCATTCAAGTCATAATTACTATTAATTACTTGTTCTCGCAACTCTAGATATATTATATACACACTTTTTGCCAGTGTTCAATGAATAGCACAGCACTATTATTTGATAAGAAGTTATGATTCAATTATTATCGTAATTACTATACAGTTGTTTTGTTATATTTGTGTAATATCTGCGAGTAAACACCTCTGTACACTTAATAACAGAATGAGAGTAATGCATTGCCGTATTTTTTATTTATATTTATTCCTAAATAACATACCATTACGTTCAATTAGGACACGAACATTGTTAATAAAAACATGTAACGCGGCATGTATACTATATGGAAATATGTATTATTTATCTTTTATTTGCTTATATTCTGTGAATATACTGATTCTCCGTGATGCACGCGGATATCGAAAACCTGTCCCAGTTTCTGTGTGAAGCTATGGATGCAAGTCCGTCAAGGATTCTCCTCAGTCATTTCACTCACACACAGACAAAAAAAAAAGATGTAGAAAGAAAAGAGAGCAAGACGAAAGAAGAAAAAGGTAGTTTAAGATATAAACAATCTGAAATTCTTTTGCATTCAATGTTTTCTTTTCTTAACACTTTTTCCTTTATTTCTTTAGTTCTTTTTCTCCCCACCAGATGTCTGCACATTTAGTAGTAGTTCAGCGTAACCATGAGACTTTTGATGCAAATTAGCTTGAGTATACACCTGAACAACTGCCGTGAAAGTATTGACTGAAGTTACAATGTATCCATATTCATGAAGTAACTACACACACACACATGCAACAATGGTACCTCATTGTGTGAGATTTCTTTCGTTATGGAGGGAAGAAGATTAATGGAGATAGGGTACAAGATACATGGCTTTGTTACGCAGTCGTGCAAGCTAAAGCAATGTGCATATGTTTGCATCTTATTTCTTGTTTTGTCTTAAATTTTCTTTGTACGCTTAACGCAGAGAGGAAACACTAGTGGACAATTATGACAAATTGTGGATGTGATAACAGACAATTACACATACAGCCTAAATACATTTCTGTTAGATGTGATATTTTTGTTTTAGAGGAAAATATAGATTATCGTTTCAATAAATAGAGTTGATGAGAAGACTGTACCACTAATGGAGTATGAGTTTTTGTTACGATTTTGCTTAAAAATTCAAAACGATCATATCTCAGTTATATCAGGGGCGTAACGTTGACGTAGCTACACGAGCACTGCAGTTTGACGAGGTTTTCTACGGTTTTAGAATCAGTAGCACAAGAAAAATGTACAGCATATACTGTTGAACAGAGGAGCGACTGGATACACCTATAAGAAAGGTAAAAAAGCTTTCAAAATGCAGGTAATAAGTCAGGTAATATAATGACGGGGACCCGGAACTTTTTAATTAAAGGAACATCAAATGTTTGTTTCCTTAGTTGAATCACACGTAGTAATACGGAATTAAATGCTAACAAATCTGCTGGGGCTATCTGGAAAAGTTAATCGGAAAGAGACAGATCCTTTACATATAACTTAGTCCTCCTCGTATCGATAGATACCAGTAAACATTGTTTACCAAATGAACAACGGAGCACTCGACGTAGATATATGATGAAGTATGTTTACGTATAGGGAGAACAATATAATGATCAGAGAGAAGGGTCCTTTGCACATGGATTAAACCCGTCCTCCCTGATATATACGCAATTGAAAACGAATAACGGTATAGACAATGGGACGTCAGAATTAGATTTAAGGTAACATGGAGGCGTCGTTTGTGTATATTTATTCTTAGATTGTAAAGCAGAATGACATCTGAGTATCGATTTGTCAAACGGAAATGATTAATAACGAGATGGTATGGACACAGTACTATAGTTTAAAAAGAGAATCCGAAGCAGTTGTAGCCTCCCCTTTCGTCAGCCCTCAGCTATGTGCAAATGGGAAAGTAGACATCTGTATAACAAAATACAACAATAAATACACTTGATAGAGACGATATGTATTAATGAAGCACTATATTTTTTGCTAAATAGAGTAAACTTGAACGTTATTGTTGACCATTAGCAATAGATCTTGGTTACTAGAGTTAATCTTTTCTTTTATACTTTAGGAACTAGTGAGCAGCTTGTTTGATATTTTCTTTTGCAAGACGTTGAGTAATGATATAGAATCAAAATACTTGTCCATTAGGTATTTGTAGAGCGAGGAGTATGACATTTGCCTATAAAATCGCGTTTTAACATAACCACTTACAAATGAGACAAAATAATATGGAAAATTGGATATTTGTCATCGTTAGTCGATAACAGAGTTCTAGTGTATATTTTAGCCACCTATGGCACAACAGTACTGAAAGTGAATATTACTCCAACAATAGTATATTAAGTACAGCGAAATGAGGTACATAGTTTTTGAAATATTCATTACTAGGAAAGTAAGAACATTATAAGTTACATTATCTTTTATATACAGCTTTCGTAGAAGGTATTGATATATGACGGTGAATGTCTTCCACAGAATCACAACCAGAAAACATCCTTGCTTGTAATATAACAATCCAATAGGTTAGTGATAATCAGGAATGCCGTCAGTTGTTCCTAAGGATATAAAATATTGGTAACTGGGATTAAGTTAATAAATATTTTATTTGTCAAGTTTCATGTGTTAGTGTACTTGAAGGAACAATACAGCAACTCATTGAAATGCAAGTAATGGCGTCAAGTACTACCAAGATACATCAAGTGAATACAGAACATCTTGATTTAACTTTTGCGGTATTCCACTCTGATATTTAGTTTTAATGTATTTGATTTTACCAGACACTGGTACATACACAATTTGAAGATTGATAGTGACAAGTTGTATTCTTTATTTTGATTGGTCAATAAAGTAAAGACTTGCAACATTTGTTGTCGGACGTAGTTGCTGTAACGATGGCTCTCTGTGATTGTTCAAATGTCGAAGTTAGTGCTGCTTGTATATTGGAAAGTAAAAAACGCTGGAAAGCAAATTATCCGCTAATGTGCATAGCTTGCTTTTACCACATTGGCATTTATTCTAGTACTCACGACTACGTTCACATGTCAGTGGAATCCCTAAAACAGGACACACTGGAAACACTATCATATGCCCCTATATGCAATGATATCTACGAGAAATTTATAGAGACGCACTCGGACAATGAACATACACTCCAGAACTTTTAAAAGATATAAAAAATGATTACAAATGCAGAATACGTAGACAAGCTGTATGTACTTCGGACAAAAGATTTCTTACACGGTTCATTAGGATGTTGTTTGTGAGGAAAGGAAATAAAAAGCAACAGTTTGATTTAACAAGAACTTATTTATTGTGCATAATCAAGATATATCCAGAGTAGAACATTCGAACTGATAGAAGAAAATTTTGTTATTATACATAACGGATACAAATTATTGACAAATATTGTTTTTTCGAGTACATAGAACTTACACAACTGATACAAAGAGTGACTTCATATAAAATATTGTTATTACATACAACTGAAACATAGTATTCATCAAGTGAACTCATAAAAAATAATGAAATAATTTTGCAAGTCAAAAATCGAACTTACAAAATATTTGTCATGTACATTGCAAAAAAAAACTGATGTCATATAAATATTGTGATTGAGTCAGCTGATACATAAAACAGTGATACATAAAAGTCAACGCGTTATATAAAATGTTCCTTATATAAAATATTCTTGTATAAGGAACTAATGTTGTCATCTAACTTTTAGGATACAAATTCTCACTGGAAGGTAACAATTGTGAAACTTTGCTGTTAATGTTTTGGTGTAATAACACCAATGAAGTAGGACAAAATTATTTTGTTTGTGATACAATAAA